>JAJHSJ010001444.1:0-36091 GCA_021015155.1 Magnolia officinalis | reverse complement strand
TTCAAGGATCCTCCAGCTACCACCTAATGGCAAATCATTGAGCTGGGATACCTTGAATGCATAGATGCTTGGAATCACTCCGTCTCTATAAAATAGGAAAACATTTATTAGATTAAGATTTCAACATAACCTTAACCCAACTCGTCACCTTACATGGGAGCATCATAAGTGTTGCGGATTAAGGGAGCTGAAGATTCTTCATCATCAAAGGAGGAGATTTTCATCAACGTGCTAAATGGGGCTCATCTACTTATCTGTAAGTCATTAGAGTCCAGAAACCCTGTTGATCATTCCTTTGTGTAGGATTGGGTCACAGTGATTCTTACCCCTTTCAAGTCCTCATAGGAGGCATCCGACGGGGAGAGTACGTGGGGTGCTGTGTGTTGACCCTTACTCTGTGGAGAGCATAAACTTAGGTCCTTTATGGAGGTCCTTGACCTGTGTGGTCTAAAACCTAGGCGTTGTGTGTGACCTTTGCTCCTGTAAAGGGCATAAATTGTTAGGTTCCTTGTGTGGATCCTTGGCCTTTGTGGCTTAAAAATCTAGGTTGTTGTGTTGACCCTTGCACTTGTGTGAAGCATAAACTTATGTCTCGTGGAGACATGTTAGGTACCTTGTGTAGGTCCAAAAGTCAGCCTTGTGTAGGTTGTACTGGTTTGAGGTGAACTTGATTTGAAACCTCCGTTAGTGAGATCCGGTACACTCAAGGGTTGAGTGCGTCCGCCGGAAGTGGAGTAGACACGTAGTCGAACCACTATAAAAATGACTATGTTTGGGATTGCTATTTACTTTTACTACTTGTGTGATTTCTCTGAACTCATAATGTATGATTACATGATTACCTAAAACTAATTAGAATCACATCTCACACACAGTCACATCCATCATGAACTATGTTATACTTCTTGTTTATGTTTTGAATAGTCTTATGATTGGATCCTCTATTTGGCTTGGAAGCCTTTAGAGTTACAATGAAGAAATCTTGTTATTTGCATATTAGTTCAGGGTAGGGTTGATAGGCTTTAAATCATCATAAAATTTTAAAAAGTCCTATTCACCCCCCTCTAGGACATATTGGCGTATTCTCACTTCTATTAAAGCGGTCATTACCGCAATTTATATGTCACCTCATGTTTTGCTCGGGTCTAACAAAATGCTGGTTGGAGGGTGTGTTGAGTGTCAAATATTACATATTTCCCTGTTTATTTCTTGCTTTTATGAACATGATATTGCTTAATGGGTATATTTTATATATGTTTGTATTGCAAGGTGAATCTGAGAGCTTGGATTGAAAAGAATGTTAAAAGCATTGATTTGATGCTCAATGATCACCAATGCAAGGGATGGATCTTAGGAGACCAAGATTGAAGATTTCAAGACCCCAAGATTCAAGGAAACTAAGTGGGAGAAAGAAGGAAGTCGAAAGTCAAAGTGCAGAAATTCACACAATCTGAACTTCACTATCAATGTCATCGACTGCTGTTCGATGACATCGAAACCAGTGTTCGATGACATCAAACACGGGTAGATGACATCGAAGAAGTACATGAAAATTGAATTGGTTGCTGGAAAAATTGGATACAGTTCTCAATGACATTGAAGTCATGTTCGATTGTTCGATGGCATCGAAGACAGTTCGATGACATCGATATTTTTATGGACTTTTGAAGCAACTCACTGGAACACTTTAGACACATTTTCGATAACTCGAAGAAGTTTGATGACATTGAAGGTATGTTAGATAACATGAAGAGTTACGCAGTGTGAAAGGCGTTACGTAGCGCGAAAAGGCACGACTTTCGCATTCAAGTTACACTCGATGACATCAAAGGTTGTCCGATGAGATCGAACGCGTTATGCAGAGTGTGTAAATTTGAGACAGTTTTCAAAGACGATCGAGCAAAGACTATAAATATGGGTTCTTTGAGGAGTTCTAGACATGAATTAGGTTTTAAGAAGCAAAGCCAAAGGGTGGAACAGCCTCCCAAGATTTTTTTCTTCTTTCCTTTTCTATTTTTAATGCTTTCTTTAGGGTTTTAAATCTAATCATATCTATGGTTGGCTAAACATCCTACATAGGGTTAAGAGGTGAAGCTTGTAGCGTGTTGGGTTGATTTTCTTGCTTTGATTCTTATTTTCTTGAACCTCATTGATTTCTAGTTTGATATTAAAGGAATATTTTCAGTTTTTTCTATGATTTATTGTGACTTAAATTACAATAGATGCTGTGATAGGATAGTAGATATCTTCTTTTCCTGTTTTGAGATTGTGAGATTAGTAAATCCCGTCGTTCACTATCTTCTCCTGGGCATGGAAGGGTGATGGAATCCCTTTCAATCATCACGATACTCATTCATATATGGATAGATCAATGAAAAGTTTAGAGATTTGATTTAATCATTTTATCTTCCAATTAGATAGGATAGGACTCCAATTCCAATTGTGATTCCTGAATCAAGTTAGGTAGCATCCTGATAGCTACAAGTGGATCCTTGGCACCCTAATTCCCACCATTCAATTGATATTTTAAATCAACATTATTTACAATTACTCTCTTTTATTCCAGATTTAGGTTTAGTTTAGATCTTCTTCTAGTTCCGGTTCTAGTTATTTTCAGAATACGTATAAGAATAGTCCCTGTGGATTCGACCTCGGTCTCACCAGATTATTATTACATTGCGACCCAACACTCAAGGTTGTGAATTCTCCTTGACCTGTTAGGGGTGCCACGAAAGTGGTAAGGCAGTTGAAGCTAAGATCCATCAACTACTTCTATAACATCTCAGAAAAATCCTTACGAAGACCCGAGTGTCACCTCAAGTAGAAATCACTAAGGACCGAATACTTTAGAAATTAGAAGAAAATTAATTAAGTGCTAAATTGAATAATCAGTGGAATTAGCTTGAACTACTTTCTATACGAACTACAAGACCCAAAACCAGTAGAATCGCTAACTCTACATTACCTAAAAACCTATGATCAGTCTCAAAACCCAGTTGTTCCTAGGAACACATTAAAACTCCGTATCGGACCTGAACCGCGCGTCGCGAAAGTCCGATGATTGCGAACTATAAGGTTATCACCACCTTACGGGCTTGACAACCATCGTGGGAATTGAGCCCGAATAGTGTCCAGAAATGCACAACTAGAGCCTTAAGTAAAGTGTGCGAGAAACATGAATATCCTTAGAAAATGAACTCAAACTAAACACACCCTTGGATCAGAGAAATTTCCCTACAAATGTCAGTGTACTTATGGCCCTGATCGAGTGACGATAGCCGTTCAACTGAAACTGGTCGTCCACAGTCGATCTACAAATTCGATCGGACTAAAATCTTAACCTAACATAGATCCATTGTCAGGAAACTTTTTCCAAACCGTATGTAGGCAACGGACCTCCAGATGATCTCCGTTGGCCCGAAACAAACGTCTTTTGGCAATATCCTAAGGATATCATGGCCCTGGGGCCATTGACAACACTTATGGGCCTATTTAAAGCCCTAAACCCACCCCTCTCTCATTCCATACGAATTTCTCAAAACCCTAGGGAGAGAAGAGAGAAAAGAGGAGGAAAAAGTGAGGAGGAAAGAGAGAGAGAGATAGTTGCTGGGATTCATTCCCACCACTCCACATGCCAAATCATCTCTCCCGTGTCGCTACCACCGTCGAATTCGAATCCATTTTTTGGTAGGAAATCCTAACCCTAATCAGTTTTAGGAATCCGAATAGAGGAAACGGTGAAATAGCTAACCTATTTCATAATTTAGGTAGCCATTGTGTCGTAGACAAAGGCGTAGTGTACGAACTGAGTTCCTAATCGGCATATCGGCGAAAGGTGCGAACAATAAACATTTAGGTTATGGTTTTCATGGCTTTCAATGTCAGTTAATGATTTATGACTGACTTGATTGTTGTCCCATGTACTTAGATGCGGTGGTTTCCGTGTATTACACATATATATGAACTATGTTGAATATAGTGCATTCCATGTGTTTTGTTGAAATGTTTAAATGAATATGGAATTAGGATTTGTGCTTGCCATGATTGTTGTTTGAGAATACATGATTGTTGTATGTGTGACAACTCCTTCGTGAAAGGGTTTGCCATAATATATGTTATAACTAATTTGTTACATGTATGTTGATATGTGTAGTCTAAGTGTTTGATAAAAAGTCTAAATGAGAAAATGCTTATTGAAACGTATTTAATGAGGGTGTCGAGATAGGATTCTCAATTAACTTATTTTAGTTACAGATTCCTTCTTATAACCTATCTCGCTTCTTCATGCTTTATGGATGAAATGCCTATGTATGACAACATGTTCACTATGTGTTTGTTAAAATGCTCAAATGAGATTTATATTTGAATTGATTGTCACATGATATATTGACTATCACGTATGAATGTCTATTGTGTTTGAGTATGATTGAGACTAATACGTAGTCCAAGCAATCAGTAACGTTTACGATCAGTGGTCAAACTGGTTTCGCCACAAAGGATACGTTCGTTGAATCCAAGTTGTACGGTGATTATCGACAGTGGTTAGGCTACGAGGAGTGTGTATGTCCTCTATGTTGATTAATTGAACGTGCACTTGTACTAGTCGAGCTTGTCGAGTAACCCGATTGGCCTATTGTATATTTACCATGTATGGATGCTACTGCTTGAATCTCTAAGGTACCACTTACCAATGAAAATCCCGTTTTAACTTGGTACCATGATCCGCTAAGACTCATGAGCTGGGAATAGTGGTATGGGACACCGTGGTCGAGCTGTCGGCCTACGCTGGGGTGATGAGCCTCCCTGTAGTGACCAGTGAGCAACCCAAACTCTTGAGCCGAATACTGTGGTATGAGACACTGTATTCGAGCTGTCGGCCTACGCTTTGGTGACGAGCCTTTCGTAGTGACCTTGAGTATAAAATAGGTCTGCGCTAAGGTGACGAGCATTCCGTATTGACCTGAACTTGCCTATCCACTGCTTTTCAAATCAGGGTGATGTTGCCGTATAACTTGCCTATCATATGTGATTAACTAGGATTGACGACCCTATATGATCATCCTTTGGGTAAATGATATAAAGGGAGGTACCTTAGCTTCCCGAATTTGCTGTATGAACACACCTAAATAATACTTGGCTAACACGATCATGCACCGCATTGCATGTGCTTTGGCAAGGAAGCACACATTTATGGAGTTTGTCATGCGCGATCATGAGATGATGTCGCTGAGGGAGTGCAGGCGAGGGCATACATCATTACAGCATATCATTTCTCCATTAACAAGATTACTTAGGACATAACTGTTGTACCGTTTTCTCATTACTGCTTGACTGAATTGATAACATGTTAACCTTTACCTTATAGCTCCACTGAGTTGATCACTCACTTCCACTCGGGGACGGTGTTTTAAAACACCAACCAGACTCTGTTTTAGCTGCAGATGATGGCGAGGCTTACCAGATGGAGCCTTGACTTTTGCGACGATGAGGAGGAATTCTCCTATATGCAGCTATCAGGCGAGTCTACGTAGACCATGTACTGATCGACGGGATTACAGGGATACGAATTAGTTGGACATTACATTTTGTCATTTTGTATATTTTGGAACAAACAAGTATATATTCAGCCTGGTGACATGATCATACTCTGGGAATTTATAACCACTTATACACTTTATATATCTATCATAGTCTTCCGCTTGCTAAATTTAATCATCTCTGGAGTATAATATGTTAAGTTAGTATAATCCCAATCATGTTTAATGCACTAACACAGACAACATATAATCATCATTATCTATGTTGCATAAATGATGTGACGGATCTCGGGAGTTGAGCTTTGCTTGACCCTCAATTTTTGAGGCGTTATAAGTTGGTATCAGATCATGATTTGGATTAAACTGGATCTGGGTTATGGTAACACGACACACACTGATGTACTTTGATTTAGCAGGGAGCGGTGAAAGGTAGAAACAATCGTAGGATTTCCAGTTTCACCAACAGGCGAAACCGACCATAAAATATGACCCATAAGCATCTGTGATCATGTGAGATGATCCCAACACCTTTCTAGACCATCAGTCGATGAGTGTAGACGATGATTCAGCGTATTCCGCACTTCAATAACCCAGAAAGCATGAATATACGCGAGATGGAACCCAAAACTGCACCAAACGGGCTCGAGGTCCTAAAACACATGAAATGATGAGACCCGAGGTGGGTCCCGCACATTTCTGGCACCCCGGGAGGGGGATGCCATCACCCCTGGGGCAATCCATCACCTAGAGGTCTAGCGGAATGCGATGGCATTGCCCCTACCGCGATGCATCGTGGTCCACGGTCAGCGAGCTGGTCAGGTCGCAGCGGGCTGGGTGGGCCGATCAGTGTACACATGTGTGGGGCCCACGAAATTGTGTGAGACCCCTTATATCTTTCCCATTTGCTTCATTTCTTCCATTCCCACCCCTCCAAGCTCTGCAAACTTCTAAAAATCTCATTTTTCTCTCTCAAATCCCCCCTCCAATCTCATCTTCTTCCTTTTCTTACACCCACCTCCACGATTCTCTCAAACCCATCTTCTACAACCACTTATCTCCCTTAATCCCTCTTATTTGAGCACACCAAACCATCTTTGTGACTCATACACCTCCAAATCCACCAACCCATTCCATCTTTCAAGCTCCCTTGGCTTTATGGCTCTTTTTGAACTTGTGGCTGCGATCTTCTCCCTCTTAACACTTTTTTCCCTCATGAGAAAGAAGAGGGCTTCCACAAATGAAGTTGGGCCTAGCTACCCAACCCGTCCAAGGAAGAAATCAGGCGCCAAAGCAAGTACAAGTGCTGCCCGAGAGCGGAGGACGAAGCGGGACCTTGATCCCCAAGTTCCACTCAAGAGAGCCCTACAACCAGGCATTGCACATGGTAGATTCTAGAGTCGTAGAGTTCTCTACGAAGCTCACGTGGACGAGAAGTTATTTGGGCTTTATCCAGTGATGGACCTCCTGGTGGACGCTGGGTGGGGTCCCATATTCGAGGGTAAGGCATGTGCGACTGAGAACACGGTCCGAGCCTTCTACGCTCACATACGGGACCCATCACTGGAGCCTCTATAGTTCCTTATTCCTGTAGGAAGGCGGGAAGCCACAATTGATGTTGGTGTGATAACTCAGATCATGGGAATGGAGCACGGTGAGGTTCATGCTAGCGAGAAAAACCTTAGGAGTGCACATGAAAGAGATCGCTGCACACAATTTCTTTGCGGCCGACTGATCCATTGGAGTCGAGGCAACTGCCTCCCAGCAACAAAGATGACTCCTGACTTCCGCCTACTCCACCACATATTCACATACAATATGTATCCCAGGTGGAGCAATCACACGGAATGCACGCTGTTGATGGTGGACTTTCTATACAGAGCGGGGTAGGGAGACAGGCTATGCCTGCTTACATTCATCCTGCTACAGATAGTCCAGACCGCACGCTTTATTAGGACAGATCTTTCACTCCCCTTTTGCAGACTCATATGCAAGCTTGCTCGTGAGTTCGGCTACCGACTTGACACGAAGCTTGTGCCACTTCACTTTATCAATGACTCTATACTCAACAACATGGGTATTGGGCCATGACCACGCCAAGCCCGTCGTGATGAATATGGTGATGAGATAGAGGAAGAAAGTAAAGAGGAAGAGGGAAGCGACGATGAGGAAGGTGGGGAAGGAAGCAATGAAGAGGAAGAGCATGAAGAGGAAGAAGAGGAGGCCCAAGACTCCGATGAGGGTTCTCCTCCTACTACATATGAGCGCCATCATGATTTGGCTGCTTTAGAAGCCCGCTTGGCTCAGATTGAGGAAGGCCAAGTCGCCCTACGACAAGAGGTCAAAGAGACCCGGGCCAAGTAAAAATTTAAGAAGGTGTCTCGCACCTTGAAGGTTCTCCTATGTTGTATGCAGGACAAGGGCACTCCTCCACCATCACTAGATTCGAATGACTAGTCCTATGTTGTAGTCGTCTTTGGGTTTTTCCTTATTTTTCTTGCTTTTTATGTTTTAGCCTTGATAGGCTTAGTAGTATGGTAGAGTTGTTAGTATATTTTAGTGTTTAAAGCTTTGTTTAAATTAGCTCACATGCATCTTCCATCATGATCCATGTAAGACTATACCTCATGTATTGTGACAATTTTGATTAAATGAAATCATGAAGCTTCTTTTGTTATGGAATGCGTAGAATGCATGACAAGCTAAGTATTGCTATGCTAATCTAACACGTGTTGCACCCTATGTTGTGTATAGGGAATGCCTCCGAAAGCTACCCGGAACACTACACATCTAGCACTTGGCGGATCGTTTGATGGGGCACCTCCCCTAAGCTATAACCACATGGACCCCAGCTTGGGCCCTGACAGTGACACGATGCCAAATTCACAACCGGCCACTGGCCCCACTAATGGGCCAACACCTTTTGTACCACCGGTTCCCAAGCAGAACTGTGCGTCTACCTCGACGCCACACATGCCTTAGGCAGCTTCTCCTCCTGATAGGCTGGAGCATATGATGCTCCTTATGCAGCAGCAGCAGCAGATTTGGACCACCATCGCTAGGGCCCTTGCCCAGAACATGAATGTGGTTCTGCCTGCACCACTTGTGCACCTTGCTGGACACATGAATGTCAGCGGCTTATTTGAGCGATTTCAGCACTTTCGACCTCCCACTTTTACGGATACTCGCATACCCGAGGAGGTCGAATATTGGCTTGACCGCATCTCTAAGGTGCTAAAGCCGCTACATTGCACTGAGGCAGAGCAGGTTGAGTTAATCACGTACATGTTCGAGAAGGAAGCCAATCTCTGGTGGGACAGCGTCCTATGGACAGTTACTCGTGGTTATATGTGGACATGGGATGCTTTTGAGACCTGCTTCCACGGAAAGTATTTTCCCCTCACCTACCGCAACGAGGAGGGTGAGTTCCTTCACCTCCGACAGGGAGGGATGACAGTTGCTGAGTATGAGAATAGGTTTACGGAGCTGGCCAGATACGCTCCTTTGATCCTATCAAATGAGTCGATGAAGATGCGGCGTTTCTCTGATGGTCTGCGGCCCGATATCCACACGAAGATGTGTTGCGTTAGCATACCCAATTATGCTTAGTTAGTGAACATGTCCCTATGAGTTGAGAAGGATGGGGACAGGTTATCCTATACACGTGTACCCATGGGTCTTATGCCTCCACCAGATTTACTGAGCAGACCATTCCTCAGCAAGAGGCCCCGTGCAGATTCGCCTTGCAGACTTACGACTCCACCAGCCTAATCGAGGCGATCAGATCTATGGTGCACCTATTGTAAGAGGTTAGGCTATACAGATACCTACTACTTCACCAAGATGAGGGACAACAGCTTATCGCCGCCTCAGAAGATCAACTGTCAGTTACCACAAGCCATATCAGCTCCACTTCTACGTTTAGTACCACCAGCACAGCTTTTCTATAGGCCTAATGTACCTTGCAGTAGGACACCTCAATGACCTATGGTACCGCAGCCAAATCAACCTCAACAAGCTCGTGTGCACTTACAGCTGAGGCATCCGAGACAACAACTACAGCACTATTGGCTTTCGAAGTCACAGCACATGTTTAAGGTACACCAGTCTTCTTATTGGTGGACACTGGGTCCACTATCTCTATAATATCATGTGCAGCAGTCAAGCAACTAGTATTGGAAACAACTCCTACGAAGGGGGTGAGAATCCTTACCGCCACAGGGACCTTTTCAGACGTTACCAAGATTTGTAAGGATTGCTCGATAGACTTAGGAAGCTCTCAAGACATTACCTCTACGGAGAGGAGTTCGATCTCTTTTACGACCACAAGAGTCTCAGATACATATTCACACAGAGAGACTTGAATATGAGGCAGCGGTGAGGGATGGAAACCTTGAAAGACTTCAAGTTCGAGGTCTCCTACCATCATTGCAAGGCCAACCGTGTGGCAGACGCATTGAGTAGCAAGAAGACGATAGCATTTGCAGCTCCACTAATAATAGACGAGTGGAACATGGTAGAATTTATGTGAGACTTCAAGCAGAAGCTTATGGTAGAGGAACCGTTCGAGAGCGTTGCACACATTCATGTGCAGCCGCTCATTGATGGTAGGATCATTGCGGCTCAGAAGGATGATGAACTATTGGTAAAGATGAGAGAGCAGGTGAGCGACAGTGAAGACTCCGAATGGATGGTCGGCTTAGATGGAGGTTTGAGGTATCGTGGCCGCCTATGCATCCCGAATCTCCATGACTTGAGGAAGGAAGTTTTAGAAGCCGCTCACAATTCGAGGATGGCAATGCATCCTGGCAGTACGAAGATGTACCGAGACATGAAGCATTTGTACTGGTGGGACAACATGAAGTCCCACATAGCAGACTTTGTGTCCCGTTGTCTCAAGTGCCAGCAGGTCAAGGCTAAACATCACCGACCTCCTGGTTTACTTCAGCCCATGCCCATAGCTGAACGGAAATGAGATTTCATTTCTATGGATTTCATCTTAGGGTTACCGAAGACGAGGAAGAGAAATGACTCCATTTGGGTGATTGTGGACTAATTGACAAAATCGGCTCATTTCCTCCCGATTAGAATCTCAAACTCAGTAGACGATTTGGTCAGGCTATACATCAAGGAGATAGTACGCCTGTATGGAGTGCCTATGGAGATTGTATCGGACTGAGACACGCAATTCAATCTATCTTCTGGACTCGTATCCAGGAAATAATGAGTGTGAAACTGAAGTTCAGTACCGCGTTCCACCCACAGACGGATAGACAGATGGAACAGGTAAATCAGGTGTTAGAGGAATGTTGCGAGCTTGTGTACTTGATTTCAAGGATAGTTGGGATAACTGTCTTTCCTATGTTGAGTTTCGCTTATAACAACAACTTTCAGGTGAGCATTAGCATAGCTCCCTACGAAGCATTGTATGGGAGTCCGTGTAAAGCATCACATTGCTGGGCAGAGGTTGGCGAGAAGAGTCTGATTGGCGTAAAGTTAGTGCAGGCGACCTTAGAGAAGATTGACATTATCAGGCATTGACTTCTTACAGCACAGAGCAGACAGAAGAGTTACACCGATACGAGACGGTGACCGCTAGAGTTTGAGGTCGGGGACCATGTATTTCTTAAAGTTCCTCCCATGAAGGGAGTCCTTCGATTTGGCAAGAAGGGGAAGCTCATGCCATGATTTATTGGTCCATTCCAGATTCTTGATCGAGTGGGTGTGTAGCGTACCGCCTTGCTTTGCCGACACCACTCACAGGCGTGCACAATGTATTTCACGTATCGATGCTGAAGAAATACGTTCCTGATCCTTCCTACATTATCAAATGGGAGTAGGTACAGTTGAGTGAAGAGGCTACTTATGTACTGCGGCTAACGCGTATTCTAGACAGGAAGGAACAGGTGTTGCGCAGTGAAGTTATCCCGCTTGTGAAGGTACTGTGGACACACCACACTGAGGAAGAGGCTACTTGGGAAACAGAAGCCGAGGTCCGTAAGAATTACCCTCAGATTCTCGAGGAGTACAAAAAGGTACTAATTTCGAGGATGAAATTTTTCTTTAAGGGGGGTTAAATTGTAACGTCT
This sequence comes from Magnolia officinalis, assembly GCA_021015155.1. NCBI lineage: Eukaryota > Viridiplantae > Streptophyta > Magnoliopsida > Magnoliales > Magnoliaceae > Magnolia > Magnolia officinalis. The sequence continues at coordinate 24,468 of JAJHSJ010001444.1, read as the reverse complement.
CAGAAAAATCCGTACGAAGACCCGAGTATCACCTCAGGTAAAAATCACTAAGGACCGAATCCTTTAGAAATTAGACGAAAATTAATTGTGTTAAACTGAATAATCAGTGGAATTAGCTTAAACCACTTTCTATACAAACTACAAGACCCAAAACCAGTAGAATCGCTAACTCTACATTACCTAAAAACCTAGGATCAGTCTCAAAACCCAGTTGTTCCCGGGAACACATTGAAACTTTATATCGGACCTGGACCTGCGTCGAAAGTCTGATGACTGTGAAATTATAAAGTTATGACCGCCTTCCTGGGCTTGACAACCATCGCTGGAATCGAGTCCGAATAGTGTCCAGAAATGCACAACTAGAGCCCTGAGTAAAGTGTGTGAGAAACGCGAATATCCTTAGAAAATGAACTCAAACTTAAGTGATTTGGGTCATTCGCTTGCAGGCTAAATTTAAGATTTCTGACCGTCAGATTCTGACCCAACTACACCCTTGGATCAGAAAAATTTGCCTACACATGTCAGTGTATTTGTGGCCCTAATGGAGTGAAGATAGTCGTTGAACTGAAACTAGTCCTCCACGGTCGATCCACAAATTCAATTGGACAAAAATCTTAACCTGACATAGATCCATTGTCAGGGAACTTTTCCCTGACCGTATGTAGGTAATGTACCTCTAGATGATCTCCGTTGGCCCGAAACAGACTTCTTTTGACTATATCCTAAGTATACCATGGCCCTGGGGCCATTAATATTACTTCTGGGCCTATTTAAACCCCTAAACCCACCCCTCTCTCATTCCATACCAATTTCCTAAAACCCTAGTAGAGAGAAGAGAGAAAAGGAGAGGAAAGAGTGTGGAGAAGAGAGAGAGAGAGACTGTAACGCCCTGAAATTCGGGGGTCGAGAATGAACTCAACACCCGAGTTCCAACGCATCACTTATGCAACATACACGATGCCGGTTAAATGTTGTCTGAATTAGCACAATAAACATGAATGAGATTAAACCAAAACAGTAAATCATACTCCAGTTCAATTGCATTTAAAAAAACAGTGGAAGACTGAAATTTTTCATTCAAGTATGTAAAGTAACAAAATTTTCTGAACTCCAGAGTATGAGTACTAGCTGAGCACCAATATACATGTAATGTTTGTAAATCAAAAACCCAAAATACATCCTCAAAAGAGGCCCCGAGAGTCCCGCGATGCAGCCGGCCTAGGCGTAGCCGTCAGAATACTGCATGAAAGAGAACTCCTCCTGGTCCTCATCAACGTCGGGCTCTGGCTCCTGAACCAAGGCGCCCTCTAACCCTGCAACAGAGTCTGGTTGGTGTGTACAACACCGTCCCGTAACGTGGGAGTGAGTAGCTAACTCAGTGGAACAATAATGCATAAGTTAACATGTTATCAAATCAACCAAGCAGTACAAATCAAGCATTTCTAACTACTCTTGTTAAATGCAAAAATGATATGACATGATGCTGTATGCCCTTGCCAAACCACCCTCAAGCGACATCATCTTACGTTCGCGAATGCTTAACTCCCTCAGTGCGCCACATCTACAAAGCACATGCGGTGCGATGATGCTCGTGGTTGCCAAGTTATTATTAGTCCATTTCAATCAGCAGTATTGGGAAACTAAGGTACCTCCCTTGTATCATTCCAAACATGATCCATTCTAGGGTCGTCAATCCTAGTTATTCTCATACGATGTTATGGTTTGAGAAGCTTAGTGATGGCATCGCAAAGGGTTCGTCACCCGTCAGCGCAGATACAGATCTCACCGTATGCGGCTCAATTGCTGGCCGTCAGCTCGAGTACAGGTCTCACCGTACTCGGCTCAATCACTAGCCGTCAGCTCAAGTACAGGTCTCACCATACTCGGCTCAACTCACACTCTAGTCGCTGTGAAAGGCTCGTGGCCAATCACAGATACTTAGAGTACACTCAATGATACCACGGAGGACTCGTCGCCCGTCAGCACGAGCACAGATCTCACCGTACTCGGCTCTCGCCGAAGTATCGACAGCTCGAATACAGTGTCCCATACCACCGTATTCGGCTCACGAGATAATTGCGCAATGGTCACTACGGGGAGGCACATGGCCCCAGCGTAGGCCGACAGCTCGACCATGGTGTCCCATACCACCATGCCCGGCTCATGCGTCTTAGCGGATCTAGGTACCATGGTTAAACAGGAATCACCACCGGTAAGTTTGGTATCCTAGGTTCAAGCAGTAGCGACCAAACAGGATGAACACACAACTACACTTCGGTTTCATTGGCGAGCCTGACTAGCTCGAGCGCACCACAAGTTGAGCGATATGGAGCGCAAAAGCGCTCCGCGTGGCCTACCACTATCGCCAACCGAAGTACGACTCGGGTTCGCCGGACCCGTCCTTTGTGGGGACATGAATCTTAGCCACAATCACAAGTCTGGTACCGAGTGTTTGGACTATAAACATGTCCCAAACTCAAACAGTTTTCATCGCTAGCATGTGAAGTAAAGCATGGTAAACAAGCAATACAAGCATGTTAGTCGGCATGTTATAAAGCATAAAGTAAGACATGAAGTAAAGCATGTTACAAAGCATGTTGAGAAGCATGTTATAAAGCATATTGTAATGCATGTAGTAAAGCACTATCCCCATAGGGATAGAATTGTGTGTGCAATACAATTAAGTGGTTGCGGTGAACCACTGCATGGAGGGGGTCCTACATGTCTCTAAGGGAGTTGGAGAACCCATATCAGCGCCTATCTAAGGCACTAGTACATACACATGTACACATACATGCACTTATACAAACACTTAGAATACACGTTTCCAACATACGTGACGTATGTTAGGCAAGTCCGTGATTGGGCTGTCCCTAAGCCTCGAGAGTATTTTTCCCGTGTATATCATAGTCATACGGCAAATAATCATCACAATTATATTTCCATAATCCGCACGTATGCGGGATTTCCGGAATACACAATTTCAACATACATGACATTTACACATGAACATGTATATACGCGATCTCTTTCACCAAACTAGTATTTTATCCACACATGATATAATCAAACATTAAATAAACATGTCAAACATTTTCTCAACAAAAATACGTATACGGTATTTCTACGTATATCAAGAGTATGTAAAATTCCATATTCTTTATCGCTAATCGAAACAGGAAACGGAAAGCACTTTGTACATGTGCATTTGCATGCAGATCATGAATATATCATTATCTGACATTGAAAGCGTTGAAAACCGTAACTTATACGCTTAAAGTCCTCACCTCAGCCCTTGGAATTCCAACGAATCAGCAAGAGGGTTGGTGCTTTCGTATACGGGAGTTTCTTAGCCTAAAGAGCGCATTCGATTAGTCTTTCCTTAACCTATCACTAATCAGGCTCAAATCAGACCTAGGGTTAGGGTTTCTTACCTTCAAATGGGGTGGAAACCGCCAGGAAATCTCTTGGAATAGAGCGGTGTAGGCCGTGGGAGAAGTGGAAGCAGCAGGAGGAAGATCGGCCTCGATCTCCACAAGTTTCTCTCTCTTTTCTCTCTTTCTCTCTTAGGGTTTGAACCCAAATTCGTATGGCTATGAGAGGGGCTGTTCTAAGCCCCTTTTATAGCCTAAAACATAACCAAAATAGACTTAGGTTCAAGGGTGGCTGCATACTTAGGCAGTTCGCCACTTTCCAAGCTCAAAAGGGGTGTTCTGGTAGCCCTCTTTGAGCCAAACGTCAGACTTAAGCTCACCCTCTGAGGATCTACGTGGGATTACGTTTTTGGCTTGATCGGATTCCCAGATTGCACGTGGCGGACCACTTTCAGTTCAACGGTCCGTGGGCCACGATCAGAATTTCTGAGTACATGTAAATGTTCCTGAAATTTTTCTTAATCCGAGGGTGTAATTTGGTCTGATTCCGACGGTCAGGTTGCTTAATACTGACGCGCAACCGAAAGGTGCCAGATCACTATTCCAGATATTTTCTCTTGGATGGAAATAGTGTTTTTCACACTCCCTCGCTCCGGAGTGAAAATAATGGCCGTGGGACATCGGAATCATCTGATTTTTGAGATGATTGTCAAGCCCAGTGGGGCGGTCCTGGTTCCTTAGCTTCGTGTTAATCGGACTCCCGATGTGCGATCTAGACCTCATACGAAGTTTCGTTTCAGTCCCGAGAGCAGACGGGTAATGAGTTTGGCTCTAGACTTTAGGATAACCTAGAGTCACCAATTCTACAAGTTTTGGGTCTTGCAGATCGTATTTAAAGCGATCCCAACGGATTTCATGATTTACCGAGTTTAGTACTTAGTTAACTTTGTTAAATTTCTAAAGGATTTAATCCTATGTGATTTCTGGTCGAGGTGGTACTCGGCCCAATGTACGGAAATTTTCAAGTCGTTACAGAGACTGAGAGAGAGAGAGAGAGATAGTTACTGGGATTCATTCCCACCACTCCACGTGCCGAATTATCTCTCCCATGTCACTACACCGTCGAATCCGAATCCACTTTTCGATAAGAAATCCTAACCCTAATCTGTTTTAGGAATTTGAATAGAGGAAACGGTGAAATAGCTAACCTATTTCATGATTTAGGTAGCCGTTGTGCCGTAGACAAAGGCGTTGTGTACGAACTGAGTTCGTAATCGGTGTATCGGTGAAAGGTGCGGACTATAAATGTTTAGGTTATGATTTTCAAGGCTTTCAATGTTAGTTAATGATTTATGACTGACTTGATTGCTGTCACATATACTTAGATGCGGTGGTTTCCGTGTATTACACATATATATGAACTATGTTGAATATAGTGCATTTCATGTGTTTGTTGAAATGTTTAAATGAATATGGAATTAGGATTTGTGCTTGCCATGATTGTTGTTTGCAAATACATGATTGTTGTATGTGTGACAACTCCTTTGTGAAAGGGTTTGCCATAATATATGTTATAACTAATTTATTACATGTATGTTAATTGTGTAGTCTAAGTGTTTGATAAAATGTCTGAATGAGAAAATGCTTGTTGAAACGTATTTAATGAGGGTGTTGAGATAGGATTCTCAATTACCTTATCTATAGTTACAGTTTCCTTCTTATAACCTATCTCGCTTCTTCGTGCTTTATGGATGAAATGTCTACGTATGACAACATGTTCACTATGTGTTTATTAAAATGCTCAAATGAGATTTATATTTGAATTGGTTGTCACGTGCTATTTTGACTATCACATATGAATGCATATTGTGTTTGAGTATAATTGGGACTAATACGTAGTCCAAGCAATCGATAACGGTTTACGATCAATGGTCGAACTAGTTTCGCCACAACGGATACGTTCGGTGAATCCGAGTTATACGGTGATTATCGATAGTGGTTAGGACACGAAGAGTGTGTATGCACTCCATGTCAATTAATTCAACATGCACTAGTACCAGTCGAGCGTGTCGAATAACCCGATTGGCCTATTGTTTGTTTACCATGTATAGACGCTACTGCTTGAATCTAAGATACTATTTACCAATGAAAAGCCCGTTTCAACCTTGGTACCATGATCCGGGAAGACTCATGAGCTGGGCATAGTGGTATGGGACACCGTGGTGGAGCTGTCGGCCTACGCTGGGGTGATGTGCCTCCCCGTAGTGACCAGTGAGCAACCTAAACTCGTGAGCTGAATATGGTGGTATGGGACACTGTATTCGAACTGTCGGCCTACGCTAAGGTGACGAGCCTTTCTGTAGTGACCTTGAGTATAAAATAGTCCTACGCTAAGATGACGAGCTGTTCACTCCCCAAGTATAGGGTTGTGATGTAGTAAAAACTCGGTAAGACCGAGGTCGAATCCACAGGGATTGAAACCTGTACGTTATCTGAAAATAACCAGATCTAGAACTAGGCTAAGATAAAATATAAATCGGGTGAATTTTAGGAATAATGGTGGACTAGTAAACTAAAATATGTAGGATTCAAAAGGTAGGGAACTAGGGATTCAGGGGATCCACTTGTAGAGATCAGGGAATTCTATGGGAAAAGATATCAAGATTGAACCTTGGTTAATGCAGTTTCAATAGATCAGACGGTTATAAATCAGAATGTATTCCATCACAAAACCATGCCTATGAGACAAAGCCAACAACAGAGTTCAATCAATCCACAACCGATCTGTATGATGTATGAACATCAGGAAGAGTTTCGTCATCCAACCATGCCTAGGAGACGATGGTGAACAACAGGGCTTCCCAACCCATAATCAGAATTAAGCAAAAGGAAAACTCAAGCCATCACAGATCTAATGTAATATTAGTCACAAAAAATCATTAAAAACTAGAAGTATTCCCATTGATCTAGCTGCAATCAATCAAAAATTCAGTCTAATATGAATCATCACCATAAAAACAGACCCATCAAGCTACAAGCTTCACCCCTTAGCCCTAGCTAAGGGGTTTAGCCAACCATGTTTGGCTAAGTCTCTTCAACAGCAAAGAAACAGCAGAAAACGAAACTCAAGGAAGAGTTCTCTCCCTGTCTCTCTTTCTCCCTCTCTCTCTCCTTTCTCCAGCTGTGGAATGCCTCCCTTCTCCTTCTCTCTCTCCCTTTATAACATGCTCTGGTCGGTGGATGGCTCTCACGCACAAGAGGAAAGTGCTGGAATCGGTGAGAAGCTTTCCGCAGTAGAGAAACGGCGTGCGCAGAACCTGTATACGCACCCACAAAAACCTGCTAAAACAGCACCATTTTACTTAATATCCTTCCAAAATGCAACGTCCCTAAGGAATCTTTTCGACGAGCTACACATTGAACGGTTTGGATTATCAATCCGATCACGGACGGTGGCCCACTACGTTTCCAGATCGGACAATTCTTGCGGACTGCGCGTAACAGAGACGTAAACCTCTGATTTTGCGATGCTTGGTGGGCCTCCTGCCGGAAGTTTCTGGGAAATCCACTCCTTCCATTCGCTTCGTCTCGCCAATTCAGTAAGAAATTGTGGGTTTTGGATTGCTTCTGACGCGGCCCACTTGATTTCACGTTCTACCGTTCAACCGTTGTTTGAACGGTTTAAAACTAATCTTCGCTGTCTTCTGAATTTTCGCCACCTAGGCGTGGATTGTGGCCGCCTTAGAGAATGAATGAACGGTCTGGATTGTCCGTTTGGACGATGGATGGGGCCCACAATTTCAAACCGGAACCAGACAGCGTTAACGCTGTTTCAAAAGCAGAAAATTCCGTTTTCTGCTAAGATTGGTGGGGCCCATTACTGAATTTGACGGAGGAATCCACGCCGTCCATTAGATGCGGGACAGAAAACCGGCCAAGGATGGACGGTTGTTATTGTCATTTGATGCGTCCAAGAGAAAAAAATCACGCTAACTATTTTTGAACGTCACGAGACAGCCCGCTTATGTCCTCTGTATTTTGCACGTGTGTATGCATGGGTGCCAAAGGTCAGCAAGGTTTTGTAGTGTTCATGGCCCTCTACAAAATGGATGGCTTAGATCATCCGTACGGATGATGGGTGGGGTCCACAACCTTGGCAAAAAACGAACAGCGTCCGTTTTTACGCTGATCGTAAACGGCAGTTGCCGTTTTTGAGAAATCAACGCGGTCAACGCTGCTGACCGCGTTACGCTGATCTGGTGCGGCGCTGGTGCGTGTGTACTCTTTGTACACATGCTGTACATACGGCCCAGCGTGATGTTTACGAGAAATCCACACCATCCATCCTCTTTCTCATGTAATTCTAACCATCAATACCAAAGTTGAGGCAGTTCCAGATATCAGGTGGGCCCCAAATTGATGATTAGTGGGCTGATTTGACTGTTGGCCCACTTCCACAGGTGTTCAATGGTTGAAAATTGACGTGTACGGTTAATTCATGGTCCTGAGGTCATGTATGAAGTTTTGAGTCTGTCAGATGGTGGGAACCCTGTGATCTTGCATTCTGGTTGGTTTTCGGGCCCGTTAAATGCGAACAGCTTGATTTCCTCTGATCTCTAGCGTGCAAATCCATCAATTTTGGTCCTCTGGAGTCCGTCCCTTGTAGTGGTGATTTCAGAGCATCAAGTACACACTTTTAGCACCTTTTTGTAGTCCACACTTGCAAATATATCTTGCATCACAAACACGATTAAATTAGGCTTTTAAACGGTGACATGTTCATAAATCCGGTAATAACTGGGGTCTAATATGCAATATTTGACCCTCAACATAACCCCCAACTAGCATTTTGCTAGTCCCGAGCAAAATATGCGAAGAATAAGTTGAGAATTACAGGGTAATTTCTATGAAACCGAGTGATATTTTTGAAGAACGATTTAGATATGAGAAATCTAAGATTCATGAATGTTGGGCATAAATTTCTCCTGGAGGTAAGCGCATGGTAGACTTCATAATCAAGTTCAAATATTAATCCATTACTAGAATAATTCTACACATTAAGTTCCATGAGTGTATAGTGTGATCTCAGCTTATCAACATTAGGATTTACTTTTTTTTTTTTTTTTCATGATATCTTTGGTAATAAATAAGAACACTCATAACAATCCAAACCTAAACCAAAACCTGCCTCATAGATCAACATTCCACCCCTTGATTTTTCCATCAAAATTAATGCTAATGAAAGGAATCAAATCCTCACCTATAGGGAGCAAACCTATGGTGAAGATCAATCGCCCAGAAATCTTGTATTTTCTATAATTTATTTTTTTTTTTTTTTTTTTTAACAAAGACAACCATGGGGAATCAACTCTACACCTATGGGGAGCAAACCCATGGTGAAGTCCATTCGCCCAACCCTTTCCGCAGGCAGCTATCTTGTAGCTGGGTTTTCTCATTTTCTTTCATTCTTCTTATTGAACATGATGAACAAATTCCCAGGTTGGTTCCTTTCATGCTTACTGATCACCAAGTCAATCCTTCCATATTGAACTGAAACCTCAATGCATAAGAGAGATGTGATATGTGAAATCATGACTCCATCAATGTTTTAAAGTTTCTAATCATGAATTGATAATTCGAACTCAACTGTGAAATCTAACAACTAACGGAATCCAAGAGTCATAAATTACTAACATCACTTATCTTGTAATTCTAAATCCAATCGTTGTCAAAATCACATCGAATTCACAGAAATTCCAGAAAAATTAAAATTTTCACAATTTTTGCTCAAGACCAAGAAAACACTGATTAGGAAACCTAATCTCCCACCCCCAACCTAAAATCTACATTGTCCTCAATGTAAAAGATGTTTGCATGCAATGCACATGGGACAACGAAAGTAAATGAGAAGTGATGGGAAGATAGTACCTGAGAAACGAATCGAGAGAGATTTTTTCGTAGAGAACTCAACATGAGAGCGGGTCAGCACAAGAGTGAAACCAATCGAAAGTAAAACACAAATAACAAAAATAAACTCCTACCTATACCACTTTCGCAGGTGCTCTCGATTGCATTTAGCGTATGCAACAAGCCTTTAAACCCCTAGGTTGCCCCTAGTGGACGAGTTGTAGTCTCGTGAGGGTTTGCAGTAATGTTAGCCACAAACATTGAACTATCTAACTAGGAAAATGAAATGAATGGAAAAGCTGGGTTGCCTCCCAGGAGCGCTAAGTTTAATGTCTTCAGCCAGACCAAAGCAACTACCCTAATCCTATGAAAGCAATAAACCTACCTATACCTCCATCAGACTAGGAGATCATTCCTGGTAAACAGGATCAGTCAGAGGCATGGACATGTCCTCTGAATCAAATTTCTCGACAAATGGCTTTAAGCGATGTCCATTTACTTTAAACTCCTTGCCATTGTCGGGGTCTCTTATCTCGACAGCCCCATGAGGATATGCAGTAACGACAATGTAAGGGCCGGTCCAACGAGATCGAAGCTTACCCGGAAAGAGATGTAATCGAGATTATACAAAAGGACTTTCTGACCTGGCGTGAATGATTTTCGTAGAATGTGTTGGTCATGAAACGCCTTCATCCTGTCCTTGTAAATTCTCGAGTTCTCGTACGCGTCGTTCCGGATTTCTTCGAGTTCATTTAATTGAAGTTTGCGTAGCGAGCCAGCATTGTTCAGATTGAAATTTAGATTTTTGATCGCCCAGTAAGCTCTATGTACCAACTTCACAGGCAAGTGGCAAGCCTTCCCATAGACGAGTCTAAAGGGAGACATTCCAATAGGGGTTTTAAAAGCAGTACGGTATGCCCATAAGGCATCGGTCAATCGAATTGACCAATCCTTACGGTCAGGGTTAACCGTTTTCTCCAAAATGTGTTTGATCTCCCTATTGGAAATCTCAACTTGCCCACTTGTCTGTGGGTGGTATGGGGTGCTCACCTTATGAGAGATACCGTATTTCTTCATTAAACTCTCAAGTGGTCTATTATAAAAGTGTGAGCCCCCATCACTAATAATGGCTCGAGGCGTTCCGAATCGGGAAAGGATGTTTTCTTTCAGGAATTTAATGACCGTGCGATGGTCATTGGTTCGACACGGAATCGCTTCGACCCATTTAGTGACATAGTCTACGGCAAGCAAAATATATAAATTCCTAAAAGATTGGGGGAATGGCCCCATGAAATCGATGCCCCAGCAATCAAATGCCTCTATGATAAGAATGGGATTCAAGGGCATCATATTTCGACGGGACAATGCTCCCAATTTCTGACAACGCTCACAAGCTTTACAAAACTCATGAGTGTCCCTGAACATAGTGGACCAATAGAAGCCGCACTGCAGAATTTTAGCCGTGGTCTTTTTTGCAGAAAAGTGACCACCACAGGCCTGTGAGTGACAGAAGGAGATGACACTCTGATGCTCATCGTCCGGCACACATCTCCTCAAGATTTGGTCTGGGCAATATTTAAACAAGTATGGATCATCCCAGAAGAATTTGCGCACCTCGGTGAAGAATTTCTTCTTATCTTGCGCAGTCCAATGTGTCGGTATGGAACCTGTGGCAAGATAATTGGCGATATCAGCGAACCAAGGTGAATGAGAGACTCTGAACAATTGTTCATCAGGGAACATGTCATTAATCTGAGTTGTCTCAAAGGAATCAGAGGGATTAAGGCGAGAAAGATGGTCAGCCACTACGTTCTCTACTCCCTTTTTATCTTTTATTTCTAGGTCAAATTCCTGGAGTAGGAGGATCCATCTTATCAGGCGGGGCTTAGCATCATTCTTAGATAGAAGATACTTAAGCGATGCGTGATCAGTGTAAATAATGATCTTGGATCCAATCAAGTAGGACCTAAATTTGTCCAAGGCGAACACTACGGCTAAGAGTTCCTTTTCCGTAGTTGAGTAGTTCACTTGGGCAGGATTTAGAGTCTTACTTGCGTAATGAATAACGTAGGGTTTCTTATCTTTTCTCTGGCCTAGAACTGCCCCAAGAGCATAATCAGACGCGTCGCACATAAGTTCAAAAGGAATGCTCCAGTCAGGTGGCTGTATGATGGGTGCACCAGTCAATATACCCTTGAGCTTAGTGAAAGCTTCCTGACATGGTTCAGTCCACTCGTATGGTGCATCCTTTTGAAGTAGATTACATAGAGGACGAGAGATGAGACTAAAGTCCTTTATGAATCTTCTGTAAAACCCGGCGTGTCCTAAGAAGGATCGCACGTCCCTTATGTTCTTGGGTGGAGGTAGGTTAGAGATAAGATTGATCTTTGCCTTATCCACCTCGATTCCTTTGGATGAAATAATGTGTCCAAGGACAATTCCCTTCTGAACCATGAAATGGCACTTCTCCCAATTAAGTACCAAGTTCTTTTCTTCACATCTTTTCAGCGCACATTTAAGACTTTCCAAGCACTCGCTGAAAGATGGACCGAAGACAGAGAAATCGTCCATGAAGACCTCTAAATATTGCCCCACCATGTCAGAAAATATGCTCATCATACATCGCTGGAAGGTGGCAGGAGCATTACATAGTCCAAACGGCATCCTTCGGTAAGAAAATGTGCCGTAAGGACATGTAAACGTAGTCTTTTCTTGGTCTTCAGGGGCGATCTCTATCTGATTATAGCCCGAATACCCGTCAAGGAAACAGTAATAGGAATGACCAGCTAACCTTTCCAAGATCTGATCAATGAAGGGCAAAGAAAGTGGTCTTTCCTCGTGACGGTATTTAATTTCCTGTAGTCAATGCACATCCTCCAACCAGTAGTGACTCTAGTCAGCACGAGTTCATTATTGGCATTGGCTACGATGGTGATCCCGGACTTCTTAGGAACCACTGAGTTGGACTCACCCATTGACTATCGGATATAGGGTATATGATACCCACATCTAATAGTTTAAGAACCTCGGCCTTAACCACTTCCTTCATGTTTGGATTTAGTCTACGTTGTGGTTGCCGAGCTGTCTTCGCATTATCCTCAAGATATATGCGGTGAGTACAAATCGAGGGGTCGATTCCTTGAGGTCCGCGATTGTCCATCCAATGGCTCCCTTATGCTCCAGGAGAGTAGATATAAGCATACTCTCTTGTTCTTTCTCAAGGTGGGCAGAAATCACCACCGGGTATGTCTCATCTTGACCTAAGTATGCATATTTTAAATCAGAGGGCAAAGGTTTTAGGTCAAGCTTCGGTGGCTTGAGGTTAGACGGTAGAGACACTTCATCAGTGTGGGGTAACTTTTCAAATTGAGGCCTCCACCGGTTAACTTCAAGTACCGGTACCGCATCAAGCCTGGCACACGTCTCCCTAATTATGTGTAACGACCTGAAAATTTCCGTACATTGGGCCGAGTACCACCTCGACCAGAAATCACATAGGATTAAATCCTTTAGAAATTTAACAAAGTTAACTAAGTACTAAACTCGGTTAATCATGAAATCCGTTGGGATCGCTTTAAATACGATCTGCAAGACCCAAAACTTGCAGAATTGGTGACTCTAGGTTACCCTAAAGTCTAGAGCCAAACTCATTACCCGTCTGCTCTCGGGACTGAAACGAAACTTCGTATGAGGTCTAGATCGCACATCGGGAGTCCAATTAACACGAAGCTAAGGAACCAGGACCGCCCCACTGGGCTTGACAATCATCTCAAAAATCAGATGATTCCGATGTCCCACGGCCATTGTTTTCACTCCGAAGCGAGGGAGTGTGAAAAACACTATTTCCATCCAAATGAAAATATCTGGAATAGTGATCTGGCACCTTTCGGTTGCGCGTCAGTATTAAGCAACCTGACCGTCGGAATCAGACCAAATTACACCCTCGGATTAAGAAAAATTTCAGGAACATTTACATGTACTCAGAAATTCTGATCGTGGCCCACGGACCGTTGAACTGAAAGTGGTCCGCCACGTGCGATCTGGGAATCCGATCGAGTCGAAAACGTAATCCCACGTAGATCCGCAGAGGGTGAGCTTAAGTCTGACGTTTGGCTCAAAGGGGGCTACCAGAACACCCCTTTTGAGCTTGGAAAGTGGCGAACTGCCTATATATGCAGCCACCCTTGAACCTGAGTCTATTTTGGATATGTTCTAGGCTATAAAAGGGGCTTAGAACAGCCCCTCTCACAGCCATACGAATTTGGGTCCAAACCCTAAGAGAGAAAGAGAGAAAAGAGAGAGAAAGTTGTGGAGATCGAGGCCGATCTTCCTCCTGCTGCTTCCACTTCTCCCACGGCCTACACCGCCCTATTCCAGGGGATTTCCCGGTGGTTTCCACCCCATTTGAAGGTAAGAAACCCTAACCCTAGGTCTGATTTGAGCTTGATTAGTGATAGGTTATGGAAAGACTAATCGAATGCGCTCTTTAGGCTAAGAAACTCCCGTATACGGAAGCACCAACACTCTTGCTGATTCGTTGGAATTCCAAGGGCTGAGGTGAGGACTTTAAGCGTATAAGTTATCGGTTTTCAACGCTTCAATGTCAGATAATGATAGATTCATGATCTGCATGCAAATGCACATGTACAAAGTGCTTTCCGTTTCCTGTTTCGATTAGCGATAAAGAATATGGAATTTTACATACTCTTGATATACGTAGAAATACCGTATACGTATTTTTGTTGAGAAAATGTTTAACATGTTTATTTAATGTTTGATTATATCATGTGTGGATAAAATGCTAGTTTGGCGAAAGGGATCGCAAAAATACATGTTCATGTGTAAATGTCATATATGTGGAAATTGTGTATTCCAGAAATTCCGCATACGTTCGGATTTTGGAAATATAATTGTGATGATTATTTGCCGTATGATTATGATATACACGGGAAAAATACTCTCGAGGCTTAGGGACAGCCCAATCACGAACTTGCCTAACATACGTCATGTATGTTGGAAAAGTGTCTTCTAAGTGTTTGTATAAGTGCATGTATGTGTACATGTGTATGTACTAGTGCCTTAGATAGGCGCTGATATGGGTTTTCCAACTCCCTTAGAGACATGTAGGATCCCCTCCATGCGGTGGTTCACCGCAACCACTTAATTGTATTGCACACACAATTGTATCCCTATGGGGATAGTGCTTTATTACATGCATTACAACATGCTTTGCAACATGCTTGACTTCATGTTTTACTTCATGCTTTATAACATGCCTACTAACATGCTTGTATTGCTTGTTTATCATGCTTTATTTCACATGCTAACGATGAAAACTGTTTGAGTTTGGGACTATGAATATAGTCCAAACACTCGGTACCAGACTTGTGATTGTGGCTGAGATTCATGTCGCCACAAAGGACGGGTCCGGCGAACCCGAGTCGTACTTCGGTTGGCGATAGTGGTTGGCCACGCGGAGTGCTTTTGCGCTCCATATCGCTCAACTTGTGGTGCGCTCGAGCTAGTCAGGCTCGCCAATGAAACCGAAGTGTAGTTGTGTGTTCATCCTGTTTGGTCGCTACTGCTTGAACCTAGGGTACCAAACTTACCAGTGGTGATTCCTGTTTAACCATGGTACCTAGATCCGCTAAGACGCATGAGCCGGGCATGGTGGTATGGGACACCGTGGTCGAGCTGTCGGCCTATGCTGGGGCCATGTGCCTCCCCGTAGTGACCATTGCGCAACTATCTCGTGAGCCGAATACGGTGGTATGGGACACTGTATTCGAGCTGTCGATACTTCGGCGAGAGCCGAGTACGGTGAGATCTGTGCTCGTGCTGACGGGCGACGAGTCCTCCGTGGTATCATCGAGTACACTCCAAGGGTCTGTGATTGGCCGCGTGTCTTTCACAGCAACTAGAGTGTGAGTTGAGCCGAGTATGGTGAGACCTGTACTTGAGCTGACGGCTAGTGATTGAGCCGAGTACGGTGAGACCTGTACTCGAGCTGACGGCCAGCAATTGAGCCGCATACGGTGAGATCTGTATCCGCGCTGACGGGTGACGAGCCCTTTGCGATGCCATCACTAAGCTTCTCAAACCATAACATCGTATGAGAATAACTAGGATTGACGACCCTAGAATGGATCATGTTGGGAATGATACAAGGGAGGTACCTTAGTTTCCCAATACTGCTGATTGAAATGGACTAATAAAAACTTGGAAAACATGAGCATCATCGCACCGCATGTGCTTTGTAGATGTGGCGCACTGAGGGAGTAAGCATTCGCGAACGTAAGATGATGTCGCTTGAGGGTGGTTTGGCAAGGGCATACAGCATCATGTCATATCATTTTTGCATTTAACAAGAGTAGTTAGAAATGCTTGATTTGTACTGCTTTATCATTACTGCTTGGTTGATTTGATAACATGTTAACTTATGCATTATTGTTCCACTGAGTTAGCTACTCACTCCCACGTTACGGGACGGTGTTGTACACACCAACCAGACTCTGTCGCAGGTTTAGAGGGCGCCTTGGTTCAGGAGCCAGAGCCCGACGTTGATGAGGACCAGGAGGAGTTCTCCTTCATGCAGTACTCTGACGGCTACGCTTAGGCCGGCTGCATCGCGGGATTCTCGGGGCCTCTTTTGAGGATGTATTTGGGTTTTTGACTTACAAACAGTACATGTATATTGGTGCTCAGCTAGTACTCATACTCTGGAGTTCAGAAAATTTTGTTACTTTACATACTTGAATATAAAATTTCAGTCTTCCGCTGCTTTTAAATGCAATTGAACTGGAGTATGAATTACTGTTTTGGTTTAATCTCATTCATGTTTATTGCGCTAACTCAGACAACATTTAACCGGCATTGTGTATGTTGCATAAGTGATGCGTTGGAACTCGGGTGTTGAGTTCATACTCGACCCCCGAATTTCAGGGCGTTACAAGTTGGTATCAGAGCATGATTTTGATTAAAACCGGACCTGAGTTATGTCCCCACTACGTACGCTGACGCATTATACTTAGGAGGGTGCGCAAACTTTTAGAAACAGTCCTAGGGTCTCCGACTTCACCGTTCGGTGAAATTCTTTGAAAACAGACGCGTTGATCGAGTTTGTACTCGATCCTGACCGCACACATGGACTCCAAATCGCCCCTGGACCGTCTATTGACGTGTCAAAATCACAACCCACCAAAAATTAGTCGTTAAAAATCAGGAAAAATCAGATTGGTTCAGAAATTCCGGAAACTACCCGTTTGGGAGCCGAACGGAGTCCGTGGGCCCCCCACGTTAGCTATTAGTTTTTAGACCAAGCCAGGGTGCATTCAGCACCCTGGGCACGTGCCAAGGTGGGCCAGGCCGCGGCAGCGCGGCTCCGGCCAAGTCCGGCCGCGGCGGCGCCGCGGGTCGGGCGGCGCGCCGCCGCCCGGTCGACTTTCCGGTGGGATTCCCGCCATGGGGTGGTCGGCCCAACCCCTACACCCGCTGGCACGTGCGGTTTGTGTTTGGTTAGAATAAATAGGGCTGGAGCACCCCTTTTCCATTTCACCCCTTTTCAAGCACCCCACCCCATTTTCGATTTTCTCAAAAACCCATCCCTCCAACCTCCAAATCTTCCATTTTTCTTCCATATCTCACACATCCCAACCTTCCACAACAGCCCTAGCTTCTCCCTTTCCCCATTTTCTCAAGTTGGAGCTCTCATATCCCTCCTTGGAGCTCAAAATCGGGTAAGATACTAACCCATCCCACTTCCTTCTTGTTTCTTCTTCATTTCCTACCTCTTGGGCTCCTCCCACACCCATTGGATTGTTATTTGTGGTGGAGCAAAGAGATCAGCCCCTTAAATCCCATTTTGGGCAAATTTCCATGGCCCTCCTTGGTGTGGTGGCCACCATTTTCTCTCTTTCCTCCATCCTCCTCATGGATGGGAAAAGGAAAACCGCGGCTGATGATGCCGGCCCAAGTAGGCCAGCCCATTCCCGAAGAAGATCCGACGTCGGGGCCGGCCCAAGCACCGTGCGGGAGTTTAGGTCAAAGCGAGACTTGGATCCCGACCATCCCGCCAGAAATGCTTACCCGATTGGCATGGAATATGGGCGCTTTGCGGGCCGCAAAGTTGTGTTTGAAGCTCATGTAGATGAAAGGATGTTCGGGCTACACCCACTGATGGACCGCCTGGTGGACATCGGTTGGAATTCTATGTTTGATGGCCAGTCGCCTGCATGTGAGAACACGGTTCGCGCCTTCTATGCTCACATCGTGGACGCATCTGTTGAGCCTCTTCAGTTTACTGTTTCTGTGAGGGGCATTAGACGCACGATTACAGTGGATGAAGTGGCTCGGATCACAAGCTGCCGCGTGGTCAAGTACACCCCAGTGATAGCTTTTCCAGAAGTGCGCGGGAAAGGGATCGCCGCGCGCGATATCTCTGTGGTCGCCGGGTTACTTGGAGGAGAGGAAACAGCATTGCGTCGATAAAAATGGCGGAGGACCTCCGTTTACTCCATCATATTTTCACCTACAACGTGTACCCACGATTGGGTAACCGCACGGAATGTACTCGGTTGATGGTAGACTTCTTGTACAAGATGGGACATGGAGACGACATATGCCTGCCCACGTTCATCCTATCTCAGATAGTGCATGCTGTTCGTTCTACCAGGAACAATCTTTCGCTCCCATTTGGCCGTCTGATCTGCAGGATGGCTCGTGATGTGGGCTACAGATTGAATATGGAGGATCTTGCACCTGTCCGAATCATAAGTGTGAACGACACTCAGGAATATGAAGATCGGCCCTCAACAGCGGCAAGCCCGACTCGACGACTCTGGTGATGAGTCGGATAGTGCCGGCGAGGAGAGGAGAGTGATGAGGAGGGCGATGATGACATACAGGAAGAAGAACCTGAGGCTCAGGACACCGAGGAGAGTTCACCTCCTATGGCTCAGGAGCATGGTATAGATCGGGATGCTTTTGATGCGCGATTTGCCCGTCTTGAGGAAGGGCAAGCCGCCCTGCAGCAAGAAATTGGTCAAGTTCGAGCCAAGCTTGAAGAGACTGACGCCTATATAAAGAGAAGTTTCAAGAAGATGTCCCGTACGTTGAAGGCCATCCTGTGCTGTGCGCAGGATAAGAATGCTCCTCCTCCACCGCCTACTTCGGATGCTTAGTCATCCATGTGTTGTGTGTTGTTGTTTAGGTTGGTTACCGCGATAGGCGGTTTATGTTTTATGTTGTTGATGTAGTAGGTAGTAGCATGCTTTGTATGTTTTCATGTAATGAATGTAATGGCTATCATGTGATTTTCTGTCGTGATTCATGTAACTCTGTAGTCCATGTATTATGACAATTTTGAGTAAATGAAAAGCATGTAGCCTCTTTGTATTGATGATGTGTGGAATGCGTAAGTGCCTCATGATGTGTGTGTGCTATATCTCACAAATGATCTACCCTATGTTGTATAGGGCATGCCGCGGCAGTATACGCGGAGCACGGCACATCTACGTTTGACCGGCTCTATGGACCAGACTCCTTCTGGTAGTGGCGGTCCTACGGACCGTGGATTGGGATCTGATCAGCCTTCTGCTGGTCCTAGTGGTGGACAGCCACCTTACACACCCCCGGTCAGAGAGCAGTATCGGCCGTCATCTGCTGCACAGCATGATTCCCAGGCTGCTCCACAGCCTGATAGATTTGAGCAGCTGATGATGATGATGCCAGCAGCAGATGCACCAGCAGCAGAAGATGCAGCAGCAGCAGAGCAGATGCAGCAGCAGCATGAGCAGATACAGCAGCAGCAGCAGATGCAGCAGCAGATACAGCAGCAGCAGCATCAGGATCTGATGGCCACTATTGCTGAGGCCTTGTCCCACGGTGGTGGTGCGGCTCCACCTACTACGTCTGCGCATCCTGAGGAGTATTCTGAGCCTCCTGCGCGATGTGAGGATGCGCCTCTGCCTGCACCCGTTGCACCTCCTACTGGAGATGTCGGTACGCGAGGTCTACTCGAGCGATTTCAGCGCTTGAGGCCTCCTTCATTTGCGGGTTCTCACAGACCCGAGGAGGCAGAGTTCTGGCTGGACCGCATCTCCAAGATGCTACGGATGTTACATTGCTCTGAGGCAGAGCAGGTTGAGCTGGCTACCTTTATGTTTGAGAGGGAGGCCAGCTTATGGTGGGACAGTGTGCTGCGCACGGTCGCAGTGGACTTCGTGTGGACTTGGGAGGCTTTCGAGTCTCGGTTCCACGAGAAGTATTACCCGCAGACATATCGACATGAGCGGGAGGACGAGTTTTTGCGCCTCAGGCAGGGAGGCATGACGGTGACGGAGTATGAGCACCGATTTACCGAGTTGGGCCGCTTTGTCCCGACCATCCTCGTCAATGAGCAGATGAGGATGCGACGATTTACTGGAGGCTTGCGACCTGACATACGGTCGAAGCTTTGCTGCCACACTATCCCTACTTATGCAGCACTGGTCCACATGTCTATGACGGCCGAGCAGGATGTGGACCGTCTGGCCCGATCACGCGGTACTATGGTTGCGAGACCGCGCCAGGATACACAGAGCAGGCCTATTTTAGGCAAGAGGCCTCGAGCCGATTCTCCCCCCAGGGCTGCAGCGCCAGTGCTTCCCATGAGACGCCCGTTGGTGACCTGCACGTTTTGCGGGAAACCAGGACACCCTGCCGAGAGCTGCTTCTCGCGCATGAGGGCTAGCGGATTTGCGCCACCGCAGAGATTGGGTCGCCCTTATCCCCAGGCCATTTCAGCTCCGCCGCTACAGACCGCTCCTGCACATCCTTCATTCCGACCTCCTGTGCCGTTCTTCAGGCCGCCACAGCGACCCCTGGCTCCTCAGCCGAATCGCCAGCAGCAGGCCCGTGTGCATACCCTTGTTGCTGAGGCACCAGAGACGTCGATATCGGCACCGACGGCCTTCGAGGGCACGGCTCATATCCATGGTACTCCCGTTTCTCTACTGGTGGACACTGGGTCCACTATCTCTATCATTTCATGTGGGGCGGTGAAACGCCTATCTTTGCATACTGTTCCCACTAAGGGAACGAGACTCACTACGGCCACCGGGACCTTCTCGGATGTCACACGTTTATGCGAGGGTTGCGCGATAGATTTTGGGTAGCAGCACAGAGCTCGTCGACCTTATTGTTGCTCCGCTATGGCACTACGACGTTATACTTGGCATGGATTGGCTCGCCAAGATGAGGGCGGAGATAGATTGCGATGCTCGGATCGTGACCGCCTATGGACCTGACGGCACAGCGTTCACGTTCTCAGTGCAGGTCAGTTGGCCCTGTCGAGTTGATTGTTATGCTGCATTACTTGTGCCGATTGATGGTCCGACACTGGAGGGTACGCCAGTGGTTAGGGAGTTTGTTGGAGTCTTTAAGACTATCCCTGGTTTACCTCCTCGGCGCGAGATTGACTTACGATTGACCTTACGCCTGGTGCGATGCCCATCTCGTTGCCGACCTATCGTATGCCTCCATGCGAGATGGAGGAACTGCGGAAACAGATTGACGAACTTGTAGAGAAAGGCTTTATTCGACCTAGTGTCTCCTTGGGGAGCACCTGTGTTGTTCGTGAAGAAGAAGGACGGGTCGCTACGGTTGTGTATTGATTACCGTAGGTTGAACCAGGTCACGGTGAAGAACAAGTATCCTTTGCCCAGGATAGATGATCTGTTTGATCAGTTGAGGGGGGCGAAGTATTTCTCGAAGATTGACCTTCAGTCAGGGTACCACCAGTTGCGCGTGAGAGAGGAGGATGTACAGAAGACAGCCTTCAGGACGTGCTTCGGGCACTATGAGTTTTTGGTGATGTCGTTCGGTCTGACGAACGCACCAGCCGTGTTCATGGATCTGATGAACCGGGTATTTCGGCCCCCTACCGATTCGTCATCGTTTTTATCGATGATATTTGATATACTCCACGAGTCGGGAGGAGCACGAGGAGCACCTGCGAGCAGTGTTGGGTACGTTGGAGAAGAACCAGTTGTTTGCGCAATACAAGAAGTGCGACTTCTGGCAGGAGGAAGTCAAGTTCCTGGACATGTTGTGTCCAAGGATGGGATAGCAGTGGACCTTGCTAAGGTAGCCGCGGTTCAGGATTGGCAGCAGCCTGAGTCGGTTACTGAGGTGAGAGAGTTTCCTTGGTCTGGCTGGGTATTACAGACGTTTCATTCGGGATTCTCGAAGATCGCCAGGCCATTGTCGCAGTTGACTCGGAAGGACCTGAAGTTCGCCTGGAATGAGAAGGCGGAGGCAGCTTTTAAGGAGCTGAAGGACAAGTTGACGTCCGCCCCTGTGCTAGTATTGCCAGAGCAAGGGGTGAAGTACACGGTATATACTGACGCGTCTCGCGTTGGTTTGGGTTGTGTGCTGATGCAGAAGGATAGGGTGATTTCGTATGCCTCGAGACAAAAGGAAGCACGAGGAGAATTACCCTACACATGACCTGGAGTTGGCAGCGGTCATCTTTGCATTGAAGCTCTGGAGACATTACCTCTACGGAGAGGAGTTCGAGCTTTTCTGCGACCACAAGAGCCTTAAGTATATATTCACGCAGCGAGACTTGAATATGAGACAGCGCCGATGGATGGAGACCTTGAAGGACTTCAAGTTCGAGGTTTCCTACCATCCTGGCAAGGCGAACCTTGTGGCAGACGCGTTGAGCCGCAAGAAGGCGATTGCATTTGCGGCACCGCTGATGATAGCCGAGTGGGACATGATGGAGTTTGTGCGCGACTTCGAGCAGAGACTCACTGTCGAGGAGCCTTTTGAGTGTGTTGCGCACGTTCGGGCGCGGCCACTTATTGACGACAGGATTGTGAGGCCCAAAGGGCGATATACGGTGTCTGAGCTTCGAGAGCAGGCTAGCGACGCCGTGGATTCCGAGTGGAGAGTTGGTTCTGATGGGGGTTTACGATTCCGTGGCCGCCTATGTGTTCCTGATGTGGCTGACTTGAGACGCGAGCTTCTCGAGTCTGCCCATAACTCGAAGCTTGCGATGCATCCTGGTAGCACGAAGATGTACCAGGATATGAGACGGACTTACTGGTGGGACAACATGAAGGCCCACATCGCTGAGTATGTATCTCGGGTCTGACGTGCCAGCAGGTCAAGGCAGAACATCGCCGACCTCCTGGACTGCTTCAGCCCATGCCTATAGCGGAGTGGAAGTGGGACTTCATCTCCATGGACTTCATATCAGGGCTGCCGAAGACGAGGAAGGGACACGATTCTATTTGGGTGATTGTGGACCGGTTGACCAAATCGGCCCATTTCCTCCCTATCAGAGTTACGAACTCTGCAGACGAGCTGGCTATACTGTACATCAGAGAGATCGTCCGTCTGCATGGAGTTCCCTTAGAGATCGTGTCGGACAGAGACACGCGATTCACATCCATCTTCTGGACTCGTATCCAGGAGGCGATGGGTGTGAAGTTGAAGTTCAGTACGGCGTTTCATCCTCAGACTGATGGGCAGACAGAGCGGGTAAATTAGATTTTGGAGGATATGTTGCGAGCATGTGTTGGACTTCAAGGACAGCTGGGATGATTGTCTTCCGTACGCAGAGTTCGCCTACAACAACAGCTTCCAGGCGACTATTGGCATGGCGCCTTATGAGGCTTTATATGGTCGACCTTGTAGGGCACCGCACTGTGGGCAGAGGTTGGCGAGCGCAGCCTGATTGGCCCGGAGTTGGTCCAGACGACTACAGAGAAGATTGATATCATCAGGCGTCGATTACTCACAGCGCAGAGCAGACAGAAGAGTTACGCCGATACGAGGCGGCGACCGCTGGAGTTCGAGGTCGGGGATCATGTGTTCCTTCGAGTTTCCCCTATGAAGGGAGTCCTTCGGTTCGGAAAGAAGGGGAAGCTCACACCGAGGTTTATCGGTCCATTTCAGATACTGGATCGAGTGGGTGATGTGGCGTATCGTCTCGCCTTGCCTACGCCGCTTGCTTCTGTACACAACGTATTTCATGTCTCTATGCTGAAAGAAGTACGTTCCTGATCCTACGCATATCATCAGAGGGGAGCAGGTACAGTTGAGTGAGGATGCTACGTACGAGCTGCGCCCGACGCGTATCCTTGATAGGAAGGAGCAGGTACTACGTAGCAAGGTCATCCACTTGTGAAGGTGCTTTGGACACATCATTCCGAGGAGGAAGCTACCTGGGAGACTGAGGCCGAGGTCAGAAAGAACTACCCTCAGATTCTCGAGGACTACGAAAAGGTATAAATTTCGAGGACGAAATTTTTTGTTTAAGGGGGGTAGATTGTAACGACCTGAAAATTTCCGTACATTGGGCCGAGTACCACCTCGACCAGAAATCACATAGGATTAAATCCTTTAGAAATTAACAAAGTTAACTAAGTACTAAACTCGGTTAATCATGAAATCCGTTGGGATCGCTTTAAATACGATCGCAAGACCCAAAACTTGCAGAATTGGTGACTCTAGGTTACCCTAAAGTCTAGAGCCAAACTCATTACCCGTCTGCTCTCGGGACTGAAACGAAACTTCGTATGAGGTCTAGATCGCACATCGGGAGTCCGATTAACACGAAGCTAAGGAACCAGGACCGCCCCACTGGGCTTGACAATCATCTCAAAAATCAGATGATTCCGATGTCCCACGGCCATTGTTTTCACTCCGGAGCGAGGGAGTGTGAAAAACACTATTTCATCCAAATGAAAATATCTGGAATAGTGATCTGGCACCTTTCGGTTGCGCGTCAGTATTAAGCAACCTGACCGTCGGATCAGACCAAATTAAACCCTCGGATTAAGAAAAAATTTCAGGAACATTTACATGTACTCAGAAATCCTGACGTGGCCCACGGACCGTTGAACTGAAAGTGGTCCGCCACGTGCGATCTGGTCTGGGAATCCGATCGAGTCGAAAACGTAATCCCCACGTAGATCCGCCGAGGGTGAGCTTAAGTCTGACGTTTGGCTCAAAGAGGGCTACCAGAACCACCCTTTTGAGCTTGGAAAAGTGGCGAACTGCCTATATATGCAGCCACCCTTGAACCTGAGTCTATTTTGGATATGTTCTAGGCTATAAAAGGGGCTTGAGAACAGCCCCTCTCACAGCCATACGAATTTGGGTCAAACCCTAAGAGAGAAAGAGAGAAAAGAGAGAG
>JAJHSJ010002419.1:0-46650 GCA_021015155.1 Magnolia officinalis | reverse complement strand
CGGGGTGTCGCTAGTGTATCGGCAAAGTATTCCGTAATGGTAACTATGGCCATAACAGCCTCCACCATTACCTTTACGATACTGTTCGTAACGACTGAAATGGACTTTATGGTCTCGTTATGTTTTGTTGTTGTTGTGTTTTTTTATTTATTTATTTTTATAAATTGAAAGAAAGAGCCAAAAAACTAGGGCTGAAAGTCGGGCCGGTTGGGTGGTCGGTGCTCAACCCTAGCCCAACCCAAGTTTCCTGTACCTCAACCCTAACCCAACCCAACCTTGGGTTGGGAATTCTCAACCCAAGCCCAACCCAAAAGGGTTCGGTCGCGTTGGTTGAGTGGATACATGCTAATATTTTCGTTATTACATTAGTCTATTATATTTCAATACACGTCTTGTTTTTTGTACCTATGATTTTATTAATATATATGTAGTTCTTTATCGTAAAGAACTTTTTTTCTAAACAAACAAGCTAAAATGTAGGACAACTACTCCTTTAAAAGTCGTGTTGTGTAGCACGCAATCTATTTGGGAGAGAGAGATATCCAACATATCTTGTTAGCTTGAGTCATCAGAAATGGCATGGACCAATGAGACCCAATGGCCTATAAATTCCTGTGCCTTCAACACAAACTATCCACACTTAATTATAATTTATAAGTTACTTATATCAATCGGGTTTGGGAGGATCTTTCACTCACATTTTTTTCCACCAAGAATGTTTTATGGATTTGGGGCCCGTGTGAGGCAGGTGACTCGTGTGAGGTGGAGCCCATGGATTTGGGGCCCACGAAGGGGCAGAACCCATGGATTTGGGGCTCATGAGGAGGGTTCGGCAAAGGACCTAACCCATGGATTTGGGGCCTGGTATGAGATAAAGGGATTAATTCGCCATGCTCTAACAGTTCGAGCTTTTAGAGCAAGTGGTTAATTGTCCTGCATCAAATTGGCATCAGAGCGGGAGGTCTTGTGTTCGAGACTCCTCACCGAAGGTGATTAATGCGGGAGCATTTTCACACCTGGCTCGAGTGTGGTGGCTTGTGGGATGTAGGGGCACACTCAGGGTGGGTGGCCCGCATAACCCATGGATTTGCGGCTCGTGTGAGGCGGAGCCCATGGATTTGGGGCTCACGAGGAGGGTTCGGTCGAGGACCTAACCCATGGATTTGGGGCATGGGCTATGAGATAAAGGGATTAATTCGCCACACTCTAACAGGTTGAGCTTTTAGAGCAAGTGGTTAATTGTCCTGCATCACCTACTTTCACGTGATTTTCAACAAGCAATTGATATTTCACGATCAGAGGTGTCTAGATTCCCTGCTAGCGAGAGTGGCTTAGAAAGATAAAGGAGCACATGGGCTGCTTGAAAATGAACTGAAAAGCTATCGCACTAATGATTTTCTGCCCACTAGCAACGCAACTACTCTCGAGAAATACTCAAACTGAACTAGTTGAAGCCAACGAAACTTAGAGCGATACTGATACTTCAAACACTACTCGTAGGTTTAAATCCCAAATAAAGAAAATCTTAACTACCTTTTCAAAAAAAAGGAGAGAAAAAAAGAAATTGTAACCGAATCGTATGAATTGTATTGAACCGTACGGTTATTGTATTGAATTGTACAAATTATAAGATAGATGTGAATTGTGTAAATGGGTCCAAATTAACATAAAAAAGAAAAAGAAAATCGTAATCAAATAGTATGAATTGTATCGAAACGTACGTTATCATATTGAATCTTACGAATTGTAAGATGGATATGGACTGTAAATGGGCCCAAATTCACATAAAAACAGTTTCGTGATTTGATATGATTTAAGCCCTATTATGGTTTGTGATACGATAACAATTTTGACAACATTGTTTTTGAGCATGATGCTGTTTGCCGTCCTGTTTGCCGTCATATGGGACACTTGGTATAATTTAAGCCCTATTATGGATCGCGACAACATTGTTTTTGAGCATGTTGTTGTATGCCATCATGTGGGGTCTTTGGTACAATTTAAGCCCTATTATGGATTGTGATACTATAACAATTTTGACAACATTGTTTTTGAGCATGATGTTGTATGCCATCATGTGGGGTCTTTGGTAAGAAAGGAATGGATGGATCTTTGATAGTAAAGTATCTCAAGTGGGACTGATAAAAAGGGTGATAACCTCCTTGATTATTTGTAGGCTCTTGTTAGACCTGAGTACTTGGGGACTTTACATTTTGGATTTTCTTTAGGATTGGAAAGTGGGGGTAGAAGGGAAGGTAGAGAGCCATAGTCAAATGGGAATTGCTATGGGTGCTCCATTAGAAACCTACATCACTTTGGGAAAGATGGTGTTTCAAGAAGTATTATTGGGGTGGTTGTGATGGCATTTTGCTGGCCACGCAGCGAAGTGGGGCTGAATTTAGTAGAGTCGTCCTCTTTCTTCAGGAACTTGATTATTGAAGGAGATGCTCAATCCATCATTTTGTGGATCTCTTCTTCTAAGCCATGGCCGTGGAGGCTTTTGCTTGTATCCTGGAGATTAAATCTTTAGTGATCTCTTTGGGAGTTTTGTGCACATGTTCTGAGGGATGCGAATGAAGTAGGGTTTCTTGTGAGGGAGTGATGAGAGAACACTCCCTTTTGACTGCTTATGTATCTTTATTGCCGTCCTTTTTGTTTGAATAAAATTTATCGCCTATAAAAGATGATTTTTTTTTTCTTCCACTTGACTAAAAAGATATTTTAATCATGGAAAATCTCTTTGTATCTTCTGCAGTACCCTCATCATCGTCATCATCAGCTAAGACTTAATTGGGTTGGCTACACAAATCCTGTTCTGTCATTGCACTCTATCAAGGACTATTAACCTCAGTTAAACCACGGGTCATCAAGTCTTGCTACCTCCATCCATGTCCTTTTGGGCCTTCCCCTTGCCCTCTTGAAACCTTCAACTTGAACCAACTTACTCCTAACCGGTGCAGTTCCGTCTCCATTGCACATGGCCAAACCATCTAAAAGTCTACTTTCCTTCATCTTATGACCTATTGGTACTACTCCTAAGATCCCTCAACTGCATTCATTGCTAAATTCTTGCCTGAAATGTATTTGTAGGGTTTGTTTGCATTGAGGCTATTCAAAGATACCGATCACTTTTGATTGCTGACAGGTTCTAACGACATGGGGGCCAAGGCTCCATGTCATCATTGCCGTTGTCGTTTTGTGCAAGGGGTACTGTATTGCAAATTGCAATGTGTTTCATCTTTTTATCCTGACCAAAATGAAATGCATTGCGTTTGCAGGGTTCAAGGGCTATGATGGCATGGAACCTTCGGACATAAAATTATATTTCAATGATTCTGCAACTGCAGTTTTGTTTGTGAAAAATAGATACTCTTAATTACAGCCTCTCTACTGATATATCTAAAATTGCATCATCATGGAGCTTCTATATTATTACGTGCTATCCTTTTTGAATGTTTTCCTTCACTTATCATATGCCATACTTTAAAGAAAATCTATGTTCTACTTTTTCACATTTGGTCTCATCACATGGTTCACTTTTGAATTGTAGAAGGATCTTTCTAAGAAGAGATTGGAGAGTCAACAGTTCGATTCCAATGGCAATGCCGGTAGGTCTTTTGCATGTATTTATCTCGTATGAAGCTGGTTCAACCGACTGCAATAAATGTTACATGTTCTTTTGCTGCTTTCATGTACCATGCTAATGATTAAACTATTTGTTCCTAAGGTATGTATGGCCAACATGTTGCCAAGAAACCCAAGATCTTGAAGCAACTTCCAGATGGTTCCCCAGAATCCATTACTCCAGTGAATGGGTCTATGCCTTCACCAGTTGCTTCTCAAATGAGTAATATGTCCAACCCAACAAAGCTTATCAAAATAATTGCTAATCGGGATCGGGGCAGGAAATCTAAAGCATTGAAGGTATGTGTAGCCTCCGTGGTTATCTGATTAATGTTTTGATAGTCCTTTTCAATGACATGCTGATGATGTTTGCTTACTAGGATGTAGACTACCTACTTAATACATGATTGCATGTGTGCCATATGCCTATAGGTATCTTGTTTTCATCATAATCAGACCAACAATGTCAATTCATTGCATTCCCAGTAAGTGCTTGCTTGATTCAACATATCTGGGCTGCCACTGATAGGCTAGTGAATTGGGATTTCTGTTTCATCATTTCGATTTTTTCTTTTTAACCATTCTAATATCATGGCTTATGGATCTCTCTCAAGCACAATCTTTCGTCTTTTGACTTCCATGTTGGTTTAGCTATGCTTTTAATGTTCTTGAGAACGCATGGAATCTTTTCATTGATGGAAATGTAGTTCCTGTTGGAAGCTGTATTATTTTGTATGATTTTTACTTTTTGTTAGTTTTCTTAGTTGATAGATAGATGATATTGATTTTTTTATTTTCTTTTATTGTTCAGTTCATATTCCATCATAGGTCTTTCTTTTCTTTCTGAGCAGTCTTATTTTGTAGGGATTTGGGTACTGTTGTGACTTATGTGGGACCGTTGCCCTTCATGCTGTTCTTCTTCTTCTTCTTTGTTTTTTTTTTTTTTCCCTGGTTTGTTCAAACTTTGGTACAATTCTGCATATTCTTATTCATACCCATCTCTGGAAATGTGTTGATGTCGGCACTCTGTTTTTGCAAATTCTGTTTGGTCATTTTTGATGGTTTTGACAAATCGAAAGCTATGCAAATGGAATAAATATGAAATCTAATGTTCACCATGGTTTTTTTAAATTTATTTATAAGGTATGCCACAAAACTCTAAAGAGTGCTTGTTACCTCAAAAGATTGCATTATAGCAAAGTCAAATGCTTGTAGAATTTTAGTGCATGTTACCTCTAAAGATTGCATTATTGCAAAGTCAAATGCTTGTAGAATTTTAGTGCCTTTGTCCTTCCACCTTTGCAGATGCCTGCTGGACAGTCAGGGTCAGGAAGTCCATGGTCAGTTTTTGAAGACCAGGTCAGTGTGCTCCTTCTGACCATATTATCACTTTGGATATTCGCAAGGACAACGGAGATCTCCCTAACATATTAAAATTTCTTATTTCAGGCGCTTGTTGTCCTTGTGCATGATATGGGTCTAAACTGGGAGCTGATAAGTGATGCTATCAACAGTACCCTGCAGTTCAAGGTGAAGTTGTATTTGGATCTTTTCCTTTGGTTATGCTTACTTTAGGGCTGTCCAAAGCTGCCTGTTTTCTGGTGCTATTAAGTTTTCAAACTTTTGTTTTGAATTGTTATTGCTGAAAAGGAATTTTTCTGCCCTGTGATTGGAGACTCAAAAATTGATGTCATTTCCACATCCTATACTTCCAGTGTATCTTTCGAAAACCTAAAGAATGCAAGGAGCGCCACCATTTTCTGATGGACAGGAATGCTGGTGACGGGGCTGATAGTGCAGAAGATTCCGGGTCGTCTCAACCTTATCCTTCCACCTTACCTGGCATTCCAAAGGCATGATCATTTTTGCTTCCTAATCTCAGCCTTTTTATTAGCTACTGGGGAAAAAATAAATAAATTCTACCACTTAATAGTTCAAAAGATTTTGAGGATGAAACACGAATAATCCGGTCTTGTGGCTTGTGTTGGCACTCTACACCAGGGTAGTGCCAGACAGTTGTTTGAACGTTTGCAGGGACCAATGGAAGAAGATACTCTAAAGTCTCATTTTGAGAAAATCATTGTCATTGGGCAGCAGCTGCATGCCCGCAGAAGTCAGGTTTGTTCCTTCCTTCTCAAAGTATACTACCCCAGGTTTGTTCCTTCTCAGAGTATACTACTCAAGGTTCCAAAATCGGATGGTAAATCGACTGGCCTTTCAAAAAAAAGGAAAAGAAAAACGGCATGTTATGGGTCACATAGGACCCATATTGGACAGTGTCTTATATCAGCATGATTTTTTATTTTTTATTTTCACAAGAACTGAAAAAATCATAAAAAAAAGGTCAAAAAGATTGTGAGAATCCATCTTTAGTTTGTGTTTTGACATGTATTCAATGGTGTATAGGACCATTTTTTGGTAAGAATTTTGTTGGTTTGACCCGCGAAAAACTGAGTTTTTAGTCTTGGACCCTAAAATGTGTGTTAAAGCATTTAGGAATTAGAAGTTCCTTAATTGTTTGTCATTTCTTACTGTAATGGGTTTTGGTTACATATTTTAACCTAACATTGAGTGAATAATCACAAATTACCCAAATTAAAATGTGGTTAAATCATAAATATCATGAATGCAATGTAGTGAACCACATGATATTACGATCAATCACATGCGCATTATCCCAACTTAATCCAAGATCACAAACAGAAGAGGGGTTGGGGAGCCTTTTGCCGGATGTTTTGGGGGTAGCGCCTTGAAGCATAATGTGTTATGCATAAAATAAATCACAAGTTATCTGTTCAATATTTATCCTTCTAATTGATATATTATTATTATGATATGCCCCTTTATTAGGTCAATTATCACAAGATAGTTAAAAAAAAAACCCTTTCTTCAAAGTGGTCTACTATTTTTATTTATTTATTATTTTTTTCTTTCTGAAAGATAACACAATTTTATTAAACAAACAAAAATGAGGCTACAAAGAGACAAACTGAACAGCCGAGATAGCGATCCAACTACACACCTAGAAAAAGGAGATTACAGCCCTGCTTCAAATTGGTCTACTTTGCTTTGATTTGTCCAATCGTGCTCAAATCTTGTGTTTTGATATCCAAAATAGGCTTGGATCTAGTTGAATATTAGTGTCTAGCATCCTCAAAGGTTGAAACTAAAAAAGGTGAAAATAGCAAGAAAAATTGAAAGAAAAGCACTTGAGGGGCTCGTTTTAAGTTTTAACTTCATCAGTTGTGTCCCACGATACATGGCCGTATTGGAACTGCACCCAAGGTGGCTGATACATACCTGTATTACTGCACCCAAAATGGCTGATGCATACCTGTTTTGCATCTTGGGGTGAGTAGATATGGCTGTATTGGTCGATACACTCCTGATATTTGGATCCTTGATCCTACTGTTCACTCTGCATGGGCAAGTCAACTTTTCTTTGTGCAAGTCCATTTTTTTTTAGAGGCATGTTTATACTTATTTACTGTGTTAAACCTTCTCATGACTATCATTTGATGTTCCATGAAGAGTGATAATCAGGAATTGAAACAAATGCACCAGTTCACAATTCTCATATTATCGCTCTTTCCCAAGCATGCCCGAATAATTTGAACGGAGGCCCTCTAACGTAAGTTCTGGTCGCTTTCTTGAAAGATGTAATTTCACTTCCTCTTGTTTGTTTGCACCTGTTGTCTCATGGACACTTCATTCTTCTGTATCTAATAGTTTGGATTCATCATACTGATCAAAGTTTATTAAAATTTTCTTATATTTGATATAATGAAGGCCGCTTGATCTTTGTGATGCAACTACATTGAGCCCAGACGTCATTTCGCGCGGGTATCAGGGTTCTCATACTGGTAGCTTAGCAATTCCAAGCCATCAGAATCCTGTGACACCTGTACTACCTACATCCGGTGCAAACTCTATGCTACAAGGATCTTCTGGTATGGTCCTAGCCAATAGCTTACCATCACCATCTACTTCGGTGAATGCACCTGCTAGGTATTACATAATTAGACAACTTCAGACGTTCAAACTCTTTTATTATTCCAATTGTTTACTAGAGTAACAAGGCTGGATTTTTGTATTTCTCACAGGGATGTGCATAGATATGGTGTGCAAAGACCGTCATCTTTACCCATGGATGAACATCAAAGAATGCAACAACAGTATAATCAAATGATTTCGGGTAGAAACATTCAGCAGCCTGGTTTGCCTGTTTCGGTGCTTTGCCTGTTTCTCTGCTTTGCCTGTGCCAACTGATCGTGGAGTTCGTATTCTACCCGGTGGAAGTGGAATGGGCATGATGAGCGGGATGAATAGAGGCATGGCAATTCCTCGGCCTGGGTTTCAGGGAATTGCTTCACCAGCTATGCTGAACATGGTTTCATCTGGTGGGATGCCAAGCCCTGTTAATTTACACACGGGGGCAGTTTCTGGTCAGGGAAATTCTATGTTGAGACCTCGTGATGCTTTGCAGATGCTGCGGGTGAGCCTATATTTCAATATTATTTATTATTATTTTCTGTTTACTTTTCTTTTCTTGATTAGTGATGAGCGGCTTCGGTTAATAATGTGAGGTTCAAAGGACGCTATCAAATGTTTAACCCTTAAAGGATAGGAATCCTATTTTACACATTGATTTTTCCCTATAAATGCAGGAAGCATGCTTTAGAGTTTCACTGCAACTGATACTTTTCAGAGAATGTAGTGGTTCCACTTGGGAGCAAGAAACCATATTCTTTGACTTGTTTTGACCAAACCAAAAGTTGGGTTGGCCTAAATGTGCCTCGTTTGAACGGCATGACAACTCACAACAGTCCATAGGCACAACCCATGAGTCACTTCTCCCCATCTTTCTGTTGTTTGGTTCTAAGAAGGGAAGTGCAGTGTAGGGCAGGGGAATTTCTGGCAGCAGGAGCACATGGCTGCGACTTTTGTAATTGGCATATATGAACCATCAATAGTATGGGTGAAACATTGGAGGAAATCAGAACACACTAAACTCTCAGAGCAGAATGAACAGTGTCATGTGATCAGATGCACCAGATTAAGAAAAATCTGCGAGGATGAAGCTGTGCATGACCGGGCAGAAGCAGGTGCAGCAGAGGGCTGACTGCTGACATAGTCTAAAAAAATGGCCTAGATCAGTCAGCCTAAGAAAGTTCCAGTTAGCCACAGTTAGATATTGGGGCATGAATGTGATGCTTGTCCTGGGGTTAATATTGAGTAGGGAGTTGTTGGCTTATGAGTTGATGTGAGCCTTTGTCATGGCTGGTCAAAGAGCCCGGGTAAAAGAGAGGTTGCTATCTGGTGGGCAGCTGATTGTAGAACTTTTTGCCTATCTACCATTAATGCAAACCCCAAAATGCTGTGAAAAAGGCTAAGGTGATGATATTGGAGAATAGTTAACTTAGGCAGGCAAGTTGGGTTTTACCTTATTCTGCCATGTCCACACACGTGAGGGGGCTCAATTTGGATGAACCTTTCTGTAAATTTTATGATTGAATAGCTTTTTCTCCCCTATTATATCTTGCATATACTTGAAGAGAGATCCCTCAATTTGGTGGTTCGACTCGCTCAGAAACTTGTTAATTGGTAGATCGTTACAAGAACATGTTTGGAGATGCATTTCTAGTGGCGACGTCAACATGCATTGACAAATCCTGTGCTCCCAAGTTAATGGAAGCCAAATGGACAATGTATTGAGGAAATCGTGCGTAATTTCAAATCCATTCTGAACAATTCTGGTCCATCGATGAATGGTTGGACATTTTCTAGGATTCCCACTTTGGGAACGAGGATCATGATGGATGCCGTGCAGTGGATGATGGAGACGTACTGATGAATGGAATTTAGTTATATCTTCCCAATGATGTAGGTAATGTGGAGATTGGTCGTGCTTCCCCTTGAAATTGACCCACCAAATGGCTTTGCAGGAGGAATCTTACGTGAAGGGTACATGCATAGTGTTCTGATATAAGGGCATCATCTCCCACGGCTGATGCATGGAGGATGCCCGGATTTTCAACAGATAATTGCGTGGAACATTGGAGGTTGCTATGATTGATTTGTTGAAGACTCTGTACATGTACTTGTTGAATCCCTGATTTCTTTGGAAAGCTTGATCCACATACTTTTTCATGATTGGTTGATGTTTTTGGAGGGCTAATTGTGGATGACAGAATAGAGAAAGGTGCATTTTTGAAGATGAAGTTGAAAGGATATGTTCAAATCTGATTGCATAATGTAGAACAATCAAGCAGGCGTGGGCAGCATCTTATATCGATTGGGGGCAGATGAAGATCAAGTTGAGAGAAGCATCTCCCATTAGATGTGGGAGGTGTCTGGGAGCATCTCTGACTTGTTTTTGTTTTTTAAATTTTTGTTGGAGATTGGGCCAGGCTGGCTGAATGATGAGATGGTCACTGGCTGTTGGCTGTTTTGCTATTTTTTATTTTCTTTCTCGATGAAATCGTCATTTCTCCGAAAAGAAAAAGTAATGTGGGTACTGAAAAGTATGTGTGATTTCCTATATGTGATTGAACTATGCCTCAAATATTGATATACGATGTTGTCATTCTGTATAGTTTCATTTTCTGGCGTAGATGTGTATTTGTGGGTATCCTGCTTCTGTTTTTGGTTGCCTAATGGTGTCTCGTTGCTGTTGTAGCCCGGCCAGAATCCAGAGGATCAAAGGCAGATGATGATGCAAGAGCTTCAGATGCAGGTCACTCAAGGGAATGGCCAGGGTGTCACCCCTTTCAATGGCTTGAGCACAGCGTTCTCTAATCAGAC
Organism: Magnolia officinalis; assembly: GCA_021015155.1. Lineage (NCBI taxonomy): Eukaryota > Viridiplantae > Streptophyta > Magnoliopsida > Magnoliales > Magnoliaceae > Magnolia > Magnolia officinalis. The sequence continues at coordinate 36,222 of JAJHSJ010002419.1, read as the reverse complement.
GGTTCCTCCACCAGTTCAATCATACCCGGTGCAACACCAACAGCCGCATCAAATGCCACAGCAGCCACACATGCTCAACAATCCCCACCACCCTCATCTCCAAGGCACCACCAACCCTAACTCCCACCAGCAGGCCTATGCGATGCGTATTGCTAAGGAGAGGCAACGGATGTTGCATCAGCAGCAGCAGCAGCAGCAGCACCAGTTCACCACCCCCAGCGCTTCGATGCCTCATGCTCAAGCACCGTCTCAACACCCCATGCCCCCACTACAAAACAGTTCTCCGATCCAGCAACAAGTTTCTGCTCAGCCAGCGTCTCTTCCCCCTCCAATCTCTCAACACCCCTTAACACCATCATCTTCTCCGTTGAATCCTATTCCTCAAAGCCAACAAAAGCAGCACCATGGGCCACATGGGCTCAGTCGGAATCTTCAAGCGGGTGGTAACCTTCCAAATCAGATGCTAAAGCAACAACGGCAGCGGCAGCAGCAGCAGCAGCATCTTCAACAACAGCAGAGGCCTCATCCACAGCAACGGCAGCAATCCCAACAGCAGGCCAAGGTCATGAAGGGATTAGGCAGAGGGAACATGATGCTACACCAGAACCTCCCTGTCGATGCCTCCCATGTGAATAGTAATGGCCTTCCTCCGGCCCCAGCAAACCAAGTTGCTGAGAAAGGGGAGCAGCAGGTCATGCACCATCTGATGCAAGGTCAGGGCTTATTTTCTGGCTCAGGTTCGATTCCTGTCCAACCAGGGAAGCCGTTGATGCCTCAAATGTCGAGCCAGGGTCAGCCGCAGCCACATCAGCAAAAGATGTTTTCTCGTCCGCCACAACCATCGCCGAAGCAATTGCAGCAGATGTCTTCTCATCTGGATAACAGCAACCAAGGCCAGGCCCAGGTTCCTCCTAGTCACACATTATTGGGTGCGTCCCAACCATCCATGCCTTCTTCTTCTTCACTGTCCTTGGCATCCCAGCAACAGCAGCAGCTGCAGAGGCAGACGAGCCAGTCACAGCAAACTGTTCAGAGAATGCTTCACCAGAACCGTCAGACAAGCTCAGACTCTACAATACAATCGCCTGCCGATCAAGTCCAAGCAAATCCGCAGTCAGCAAACAGTGCGTTTCAGATGGTCCCTAATGCGACTCTTCCCCAGTGTACAGATTCGACTAATGCTGTCCCTCCGATGTCGTCCTCTGCATCTGTCGCACCATCTCAATGGAAACCGGAGCCAATGTATGATACGAGTACCACAACTCCAACCCCTCAGCTGGCTGCCATGGGAAACACACCTCAGCCAAATTCTGTGGGAACCGAACCAATGTCCTCATCCAGCCAAGGATTAGCACAGAGGCAGTTCTCAGGCAGTGGTGTTTCAGTCCATGGGCACCATATGAGTGGGCAATGGCAGCAACAGCCACAGCCACAACCGCATCAGCCGCCACACCAACAGCAGCAGCATCGACAAGCAGGTCAAGGTGGTGTATATGCTCGCCCCTCTAGTTCTGGACCAGGTTGATTCACAGGTCCAGGTTGAGTGGGATTCCCAAAGCAGCGGTTCCGGACCATGCTAGTTGTTTGCATGCATTTGTAACATTATTGTACAGGTAAGTTTTATCGAGTTCTATAAATACTTAGATATACAATATGGCCCATCATCTCTGGAGATAATCACATGATCAGGACCACCTGTCATCTGGGTTTGTTGTGGATGGGCTGCTGCAGCCCACTGCCTTTGCTGAGCGAATGATGCTGACTGTCAATACTGTAAAGTTGAATGTGGACCATGGCAAATAAGTGCTTCATATATTAGTCCAAAAAACAATGGCCATAGCCATCCTTCGGGCTGGTTACTTTTCAATGGTCCTGATTGAACTTCACATATTGGTGATGACAATCATATCTGAGCATGAGTTCTGGACATTGTTGGCTCATTGGCAATTGTGGCCAAAAGATGTATCGTTCTGATCATCTGACCATCTCTGCATTTGGGTCCCATGGGTTGATGTGTGCTGGTGAGCATAGCTGCCCAAGTCCCTACTTCCATAAAATGAACTCTAGAGCATGTCTGCTGATGTGCATATGGGAGAAGATGCACTGATTTTGCAGGGACTATACAGTTTGGTGGGGGCCTCTTATTCTTATGTTTGGACTGATGGCTGTTTGTGCAGTTGGAATCTGGTCGTTTTGGATTTGGTGGAGCCATCCGTTCCCACAAGTATATATATATATAGAGCTGTGGCACAGGTTCCTGGCTGCTACTGTCGAAAGAGGGATATTACCAATCAGGGGCACCGTCTTGTTTCTCACTTTTTGGCTTCCGTTGCTAGTCCTCGTACATCACAAGTACAGATGCAAGGTTGAGGTATGTGTGTGTACAAGGGTCTTGCATTCCTTTTTTTTTTATTTTTATTTTTATTGTTCTACCACTCCAATGGTCTGTACAACATGGGTCTTTATTCCCCTTTTGCCCCTCAATTGACGATGTATTATTGTCGTTTTGGGTAAAACATGCAATACAAGGCGATCTGTTGCGGGAAGGTAAAAAAAACTTTCCAAGGTGTATATAAGATAGTCCTGGAAATTCCAATCTCTTTCTGTGAATCTTGCAGGGATTGCGCTTTCTTCGTGGGGTTCTTCTGATCTATATCTTTTACAGCATGGAGTTCCTGTCCTATTCCTTCAACAGGAGAGAATTTTGTTTATAATCTATATATGCGGTGCACAAACCAGATCTATTGTTTGATCATGTATTGAGTGTGTATCTATTTGATGGGCCACCTCTTGGATGTGCCATGGGCAAAAAATATCACGAAATCAAGCGTTCTCATCAATCAGTAGTCTGAGCTTTGATGGTTAGCAATTGCCATGGACAATGCCCTCCTTATTGATTGTGGGAGTAACAATCACTAGATCCTTGTAGATTTTTACAATGTGGTGCATCAAAGAGCAGCCCACGAAATGGATGGGTTGGATTGGTGGCGATGTACACTGATTGGGAGGTGGGTGCAGTATATTGGCCCAGTATTGATCCAAAAAAAAAAAAAAAAAAAGATGGACAGGGGATGACTCGACTCGTCCGACTCGTTCGGACCTGACTTGTCTTGAACCGATGGGTGAGTCGGTCCTAAACGAGTAGGCTTCTCCCAATCCAAACTCTAACCGACTTGATTGTCATTTGGGTATATATATAATAAAAAAGCCCTGAGCCGATCCCAAACTCTCTTCCTCCCTCGTCCTCCTCTTCCAATCCTGGCAACCACCCACTTCCATCACCAACCTCCTCCTCCTCCTCCTCTCTCTCTCTCTCTCTCTCTCTCTCTCTCTCTCTCTCTCTCTCTCTCTCTCCTCTTCCAAGCCCACCACCATTCTTCTTTCTCCGTCTCTCCTCCCCACTCCCTCCTTCCCTCATCTCTCAATCTGAATTGGTGCCAACTCGAACAGACTACTTTTTACCGGGTTGGACTCGGTTTGGATTTTGAACAGTTTAGGCATGCTGGACTCGGTATCGGGTCAAGTCGAGTTTGGGTAAGGCCTATTTCAAAACCGGATGAGTAAGGTCGGCCGTAACTCAGTCCAACTCGACTCAACGCCCAGCTCTACCCAGAACTCTGTCCGACTCCACTCAATGCCCAGCTCTACCCATAACCAATGACGGGGTGGGACCCTAGCAATAGTGTATGGTCCCAAAAATGAAGCAGATAGCAAATTTCAGGTGGTTCACACCACGGGAAAAAGTGGTTATTGACCATTAAAAATATACTGTGGGCCACATGTTTTGGATGAAGCTGATATATGGTTTTTTCCTTTCATTTAGGCCTTTGTGACCTTATCATCAGGTTAGATGGTAAAAAAAAAAAAACATTATGGTGGACTCTACAAAGTTTTTAATGGCGGGCGTTCAACAACAACCACCACTGTTTTGTATGGTGTGGTCCACCTGCAATTTTTATCTGCGTCATTTTTTGTAACATGCTCTAAAATAAGGTGGAAAAACAGAAGGATGGTGTGGATATACAATGCATACATCAAGGTGGGCCCTATGATCAGGGTCACACCCACATCACCATACTTCCAGGCGGCAGGTGATGAGATTTTCAATCAATATTTATATTAAACATGGGTTTGCTAATTCCACATGCTGATGTAAACATGCATGCGAGATAAGAGCTTTTCTTCCCACGTGGGAGGGTCATTTTGGTAATTTCTAGTTAGAAGAAACGGTAAGCAATGTGTTGATGTCACTAGGAAGTAAAGAAGGATTTGTTTGATATGTTTTGTTGGGAGTAGTTGGTTGTTCAAGAAAGGGGAAAACAAGAGACAGTCAGAACCAAAAAATAATAATAAAAGAAGCACATATTCCTTTCCCTTTTCCATTTCTCTGTAATTCCCAAAATGTCCATCATTACCCTCCCTTCATTTATTATCTTTTCATTGACTATATATTACCATTTTCAAGACATTTTAACGGCTTTCAAAAAGGAAGCTGATTAGGTGTTACCCGGCCTTATGATTATTTATTTATTTATTATCCACGCCGTTGATATCCAAATCTCAGGTGGGCCACATGACTAGAAAAGGAAGCGGACTAGGTGTTACCCGGATGGGGCCCACCTTAATGATGTGTTGTAAATCCAAGCTGTCCATCCGTTTTTCCAGCCCAGTTTAGGAAGTGTTCTAAAAAGTTAAGCAGATCCAAATCTCAGGTGGACCACACCACAGAAAACAGTGGTGATTGAAAGTCCACAATTAAAAACTTCCTAACGCCTTAGTGTTTCTTTTCCATTCAACCTGTTAATAACGTCAATCAGACCTGGATGAAGGGAAAATATAAAGATCAGCTTGATCAAAAACATTTGTGGCCCACACAAGAAGCTTTTAATGGTCATTCACCACTGTTTCCAATGGCGTGGTCCACCCGATATTATCCACGCCGTTGATATCCAAATATCAGGTGGACCACACAACTGAAAATAGTGGTAAACGACCATTAAAAACGTTTTGTGGGCTACAAAAGTTTTGGATCAAACTGATCTTTTTATTTTCCCTTCATCCAGCTCTGATTGACATTATCAACAGGTTGGATGAAAAATAAACATTATCGTGGGCCTTAGAAAGTTTTTAACGGTAGGCGTTCAATCACCACTGTTGTTTCCTTTGGTGTGGTCCATCTGAATAACGGAATTGCTTAATTTTTTAGGACACTTCCCAAAATGGTATGGAAAAAATGGATGGACGGTGTGGATATACAGCACATCATCAATGTGGGCCCCACGGTAGGGGTAACATCAATTAAGTCTTACCCGGTAACACCTAATCCGTTCATTAAAAAAAAGTAATCTGCAGGCCTATTAAAAAATGTAGTGCACGTAACCTACCACGTAGGTGGGCCCCACTTTTCGGCAATCGAGATCGGTCAACGATATGGATGGTTGATTTTATAAATTTTGCACGGATCCGATGATCTAATTATAATGGTTTCTTTCTTTTTTCCGTGATCGATCCGAGCCGTTGGCCCTTTCAGATTTAACCACTCTGCAAGGAATGGTTTAGGAAACGAATCATGGGATCTGCCAGATAGGCTTCACGGGAAGTTGGAATTACCTGTCGCTTTACCTTTCTTGATATTCCACGTTTAAAATTACCATAATACCCTCGATTCCTTGATACTTGGGCGGAGAACCGAAAAGGAACAATGCATGGGCCCACTGATGGATGTCAGATGGCAATTTACTCTAACGGGGCTGTGGGGCCCACTTCGATGTCTGTGTGAGATCGACTCCGTCTATCAGTTCAGCAAGCTCATATCTAGATATGAGCCCAAAAAATCAAGTGGGCCGCACCAGAGAAAACTGTTGGGATGAAAACGATGGACATTAAAGCCTTTATGGGGCCCGCCATAATGTTTATGAGCTATACAACCTGTTCATAAGGTAATTTTCTGATGACTGAAGAAAAAATAAAATACAATAAAAATAAATATCAGCTTAATTTATATATGTGATATTTGATTGGACAATATACTGCTGTCGATAATAGTGATTTAATCACTAGTCACACCAATCAAATCGTATTAAAGTGTTTCCAGCATTATGGAATCCGTTCCAATCCAAAGGGAAGAACAAGAGAAATTTACGACTATGGACCCCACCTTTTATCTACCAGATATTTTTAAAGCAATACAAACTTAGCATATGCACTTAGAAATCTTCGTACGGACGACAAATTCAGGATGAAAATACCCCTCTTTTGCATGGAAATGGATTGGCTACTCCCCTGCCACCCGCCAATGGCGGATTGTCGGTGGTCTGTGGGCCCCACCATGATGTATACTTTTCATCCATGCCGTCCATGTATTTTTCAAATCATTTTATGGTAGGAGACCAAAAATGAGGTATATCCAAATCTCAAGTGTACCACATTACAAGAAACAGTGTTGAATGAGCAACAACCATTAGAAATTTAGGTGGGGCCCACTGTGATGTTTGTGAGAAATTGTCCCTGTCTAAGTTCATTCATAGGGTCACAAAGACCTGGATGAAAACGAAAAACAAATTTTATAATGATCCAAAACTTCTGTAACCCCTAAAAGGGTTTCAATGGTAGACATTCAATTCCCCACTGCATTTTACAGTGTGGTCCACTTGATAGTTAGATTTGTGTTATTTTTCATCTCAAGCCTTAATATGAGCTCGCCATATAGATGGACGGTTTGGATATAATACAGACCTCATGATGGGACCCACAAATGCAACACAGTAAAAAAAAAATAAAATCCTATAGACTGTTCAGACAACTGGCCAGACAACTATTTTATTTATTTATTTTTTTAAATTTTATTTTTAAGGAGAACATTTTCCCCCTTACATTTTTCTCTAATACATAATTATGTAAATATGTATATATAAGTATATAAAAATATTTTTTTATCTTTTAATTCATTTATTTGTCTATTTATTTAACAAGCATATCTTCTAAACTAGAAGGATTTACTTAACGTACCACATATGATTTTGGGGTAGGAGAAGCTAATTTAGCCAACCAACCTAGTTATTTTTAAAAATTTTATCGGGTCGATGGTCGAAAATCCATTTCTTTCACTTAGTGGTTAAGCTAGAAATTGAGCGGGGCAAACCGAAAATTGAGCGAGGCAAACTAGAAATTGAGCGGGACAAACTGAAAATTGAATGAGGCAAACTAGAAATAGAGCAAGGGAAGCATGAAAATTGAGCGAGGTAAACATGAAATTGAGCGGGGCAAACTTGAAATTGAGCGGGTCATATGAAATTGAGTGGGACAAACTGAATATTGAGCGGGGCAAACATGAAATTGAGTGGGGCAAACTAGAAAATCAGCAGGGCAAACATGAAATTGAGCGGGGTAAACTAGAAAATCAGCAGGGCAAACTTAAAATTCAACAGGGCAAACATGAAATTGAGCGGGGCAAACATGAAATTTATCGGGGCAAACTAGACAATCAACGTGGCAAACTTGAAATTCAGCGGGGCAAACTTGAAATTCAGCAGGGCAAACTTGAATTTCAGCGGGGCAAACTAGACAATCAGCGGGGCAAACATTAAATTGAGCAGGGCAAACTAAAAAATCAGCAGGGCAAACATGAAATTGAGCGAGGCAAACTTAACAGAGAATTTCATGGCTTGAGCCCAAAAATCTAAACGTATCCAATGTTCAAATGAACCACACCACATGAGTTGACGTGAGACCCACATAGCTTTCAATAGTAAGGAGTTCCTACCCTAAGTTGTTGTGGGCAATCTACATCCCTTTGGATTATAAGGAATTCATATAACCCTAGGTTACAGGCAACTTACATAACTTTTAGACAATTTAGTTTGCATATGGCTCAATCGAGTTTCAAAACTCCCTATTTGAGTAACTTAGTTAGAGTCGAACAGTCCTACTAGGGGCTTTTATAAAGCCCACTATAATATGTGTGTACTGGTAGTAATTGATTATTAGTCTACATACATGATTGATTATTAGTTTACATACATGATTGCTAGTAATTCTTATGCATCTATTTTACTGGTAGGACGGATTGGAAGAAATTGAAAGGTAAAATCTCAGAATATGACGGGCATGCCAAACAGACTCGGTGAACCTGTCCTGGGATATAGCAATCCCATAGAGGTCCCGACCTTTGATCTAGGCATTGAAATGTCCCAACCTTTCCTCAAATCTATCTGCATCCTTGATATGGCCTAGATATCCAGTCCGAACAACTAGATAGTCCAAATCTTCAACACAGATGGTTGGAACTTAAGGCATGATCCTCGTGCTCTTCAATCTACCAGCATGGAACTCTCTTCTTAAAAGCATGGAAGTAGAGAGTTATAATCACATTTACAATCTGAAAGGATTGAAATGATAATTGAATTTCAGTCCTTGGCTGATTAGCTCATATGGTAGTATCCAAACTCTAGGCACAATAGCAGTAAGAAACACTATCAGAGTCACTAAGAAAGTTCCATCCAATTACATGTCCAAACTATCAGAGTCACTAAAAAATTCGAGCGGGGCAAACATGAAATTACGTGGGGGAAGCTTGAATTTTAGCGGGGCAAAGTAGAAAATCAGCGAGACAAACATGAAATTGAGCGGGACAAACTTGAAATTGAGCGAGGCAAACATGAAATTAAGCGGGGCAAATTAGAAAATGAGCGGGGCAAACATGAAATTGAGCGGGGGAAACATGAAATTGAGCGAGGGAAACATGAAATTCAGCGGGAGAAGCATGAAATTGAGCGGGGGAAACATGAAATTGAGCGGGGCAAACATGAATTTCAGCGGGGCAAACGTGAAATTGAGCGGGGCAAACATGAAATTGAGCGGGAAAAACTTAACATATAATTTCACGATGGACAACACCACATGATAATTTAAACATATCCAATATTCAAATGGACAACACCACATGATAATTTTGAATTGAACTTCTACTGTTGATCATTTCTTAAGGGCCACAGAAGTTTTGGATCAAGCTTATAATTGCGTTTTCTATTAATCCATGTCTGTATGATCTTATGAACAAGTTTAATAACAAACAAACATCACTGTTACAAGATCCGTTAAAATATCTAGTAGAATCTCGATCGTTAATGAATTATCATATAATACATTGCATATTGAAGAATATCATGATTATCCCAAGTTAGAGAATGTTGAAATCATTGGCCATGTATGGTATGTTTTCATTTGGTAATGCAATGATTGGTTTAAATTAATCACATTGGGTATATACAGTTTTATAGGCATGAAGTACTATAAACAACTCAAGATAAAATTGTATTGAAGAATGACTTCTCTCCTTGTACGTGAGAGATTGAGAAGATGTAGGTAACTGATAGAGTTCTACAATGGGTGGACTCTCTCCCATAGTTACTCCCCTATATAAAATGCATTCGGTCCCTAACACAGACCTCATGTTTGTCCCGCTGAATTTCATGTTTGCCCTGCTCAATTTCATGTTTGCCTCGCTGAATTTCATGTTTGCCCCGCTGAATTTCCAGTTTGACTGCGAAGTGATTGAAATTGACCACAAAGTGAATGAAATGGATTTTCGACCATCGACCCAATGAAATCTTAGAAAATAACTAGGTTGGTTGGCTAAATTAGCTTCTCCTACCCCAAAATCATGTGGTACGTTAAGGGCCCGTTTGGCCGTACGGATTGGAAGGGATTGGATGGTATTGGTAGGGATTGGAAGTTAAATCCCCAGATTGGCCGGGCGTGCCAAACAAACTGGGTGATCTGATCCTGGAATATAACAATCCCATGGATCTTAAAACAATCCACTGACAACACCATCGTTACCTTTAAATCCCGTCCAATCCACCCTAATCCGTTCAAATTTGCCTGGGACGTGTTTGGTTCAAGGGATTGGAAGGGATGGGAAGGTTTAATCCCGGGATTGGCCGGGCTTGCCAAACAGACTTGATATAGCTGTCACGCCCCAAAATTCGGGTACCCGAATAGGGTGTCCAGGACCCGAATTCCAGACCCGTGACCTATATATAAAAAAATAAAAATAAAATACAAATAAAATATGACAATTTCATACACATTTCATTTTCTTCCACCATAGTCCGAAATTTTAAAATCCAAACACAGACTAAGATAACTAATTGCATAGTCTGTTATTACATCGATGCATGATTATTTAACTTAACTTGAAATAAGAAAAATCAAGTCAAACATTACTACATTCAGAGTTCTAAAATAAAATAAAATCCATCCTATATAGAATGACATGCCACGTGCATCAAATCACATTCCATGCTCCACTACTAATGGAAGTACCCTGCATCTTCAAAATATTCATAACCTGAAATGGTTAAAATATAATGAGTTGACAACTCAATAGGATCACATCAATCCCGAGTTGAAAATCTCACAATTACTACCAAATTTAATCTTGACACATTAATCAAAATAAGACGAACACAGGATGCAAAAATCATAGTTAATAATTTGACATTCACGAATATGAAATAAATGAATTGTTTAACATAGCTTTCTAAAAATGCTAAGATTTGGAGTGGCAAAACACTCATGTGTGCTGATCCTTTTAGGGGATGACTCACGGCAGAGCACCGGTGTTGATCCTTTTAGGGTATGACCCTCGGCAGAGCACCGGTTTAATCTTTTAAGGACAAAAGCCCAGGGCAGTGCACCAGTGCGTACTGACCCTTTTAGGGAATCACCCAGGGCAGAACACCCGTGCTAATCCTTTTGGGAATGACCCTGGGCAGAGCACCCATGTTGTGCTGATCATTTCAGGAATGACCCTGGGCAGAGCACCCGTAAGAATTATTGTACAAAAATAATTATTCACATATGATGCATATAATTTACAAGAAAACATTGAAATAAACAATATTAAAGCATTCGTATCAAATAATATGGTGATCCTTTTAGGGCAGAGCACCCGTAAGGATCATTGCATAAAAAAAAAAAATGTTCACATAATAAATATTCATCATCATCCCTAGATAATATCAAATGCAAATGCAAATAATAATAATAATAATAATAATAATATTTGCATTTGTACAGTAGTCAAATAGAGAATATCTTTCAATGGGGAATTATTTATGAATATTTCAATGTCTGGATTATATATGGCAATAGATATGAATTTTTCAATTTGAGAATGATCACCTACCTGATATGGAAAAATAGTGTGATGGAAGGAAAATAATCTGAAGTGTTGATTTCTACGTGTACTAGCTTAGCTTGGATTGCTCTGAACTCGATGTTGAACCCTCACGGATACTCTCCATTTTCCTGAGCTCTCTTTTTTATTCTCACAAACTTTCTTTTATGATTTTCTCTCTCATTTCCTCTAGATAGCATGAGAAAATGGGGTATAAAAAAATAATGACAGGTGAGTTAATGGGTTGGGAGTTTAATGAACGGTTTAGATTGAGGAATGAGTCCCACCATGATGATGGAAATCATGGTGAATGGGTTCCCATCCGCAACTGTTGCAGAGAAGTGGGAAAGAGAGAGAGTCGTGGAGGAGAGAGTTGTGGGGAAGTAGAAAGCAAGTGACACACGTCACTTGCTTTGCTTTTTTTTTTTTTTTTTGAAAAGTGGGCCTCACAACTATGATGTGATAAATCCACACCGTTCATAAAATTTGCCCTTCAAAGTTAGGGCATGGGCCCAAAAATGAGAGCCATCCAACTCTCAGGTGGGCCACATCATATGAAACAATGGGTCAACGGTGGAACCCACTGTTGAAAAAGATACAAGGTATTACATTCTACCCACCTAAACAAAATTTCGTCCTCGAAATTTATTTACCTAGCTAAAAGAGGTTAGGATACTTTTCTCGAATTTCTTGTTCTCGCTCCCACGATACTTCTTCCTTGCTGTGATGACTCCACTGTACCTTCACAAGTACTTGCTCCTTACGATCGAGAATGCGCACAGGTTGCTCTTCATATGTGACATTTTCTTGAATCTCTAGTGGCTCCCATTCTATGACATGAGAATCGTCCGGCTTGTACTTTCGAAGCATGGAGACGTGAAATACATTGTGGATATTGGATAACTGAGGTGGTAGGGCCAACTTGTATGCTACAACTCCTACTCTTTGTAGGATCTCGAAGGGTCCGATAAAACGTGGTGCGAGCTTCCCTTTCTTTCCAAAATGCATAACTCCTTTCATTGGGGAAACTTTTATGAACACATGATCTCCCACACAAAACTCTAAATCTCTGCGTCGATTATCTGCATATATAACTCTTCTGGCGACTCTGGGTGGCACGCATACATTCCCGAATGATGTCAATCTTCTTGGAGGTCTCTTGAATAAGTTCTGGTCCCAACAATGTCCTTCCTCCTACTTCTGTCCAGCAGCTTGGTGATCTACAGGGTCTTCCGTATAACACTTCAAATGGTGCCATACCAATGCTGGCATGGTAGCTATTATTATATGCAAATTCCACCAACGACAGATGATCGTCCCAATTGCCCTTGAAGTCGAGAATGCAGCTACATAACATATCTTCTAAAATCTGGTTCGTCCTTTCTGTTTGTCCATCAGTCTGCGGGTGAAATGCTGTGCTGCAGTCGAGAGTAGTTCCCGAAGCTTCCTGTAGACTTGCCCAAAACAGCGATTTAAACCTGGGATCTCTGTCGAAGACGATGGATACTGGAGTACCATGAAGTCAGACGATTTCCTTAATATAAATTTTACTCAACTCCATTGCAGATGTAGAAATCTTTATCGGGATGAAGTGTGCGGATTTGGTTAACCTGTCCACGATCACCCATACAGCGTTATGGTGTCGACCTGTCTTCGGAAATCCAACTACGAAATCCATGGATATATGCTCCCATTTTCACTTGGGGACCGGTAACGGCTGTAAGAGTCCTGGTGGTCTTTGATGGTCTACTTTCACTTGTTGACATGTCGCACATTTAGATACGTACTCGGCGATTTCCCGCTTCATGTCGTTCCATCAGTATTGGTGCTTAACATCATGGTACATTTTAGTCTCCCCTGGATGGATAGTGAATCTTGATCTATGAGCCTCATCCAAAATCTCTTGCTTCAAATCAGGTTCGTTTGGAACACATAGCCTTCCACGAAACCTAATCCCTTCATCAGTGCCAATTCGCCATTCTGCATTCTCCTTACCCATTCCTTCCGCTCCTTTTTCTTGTAGTCAAACGTCTTTCTTCTGAGCTTGTAGAATACGCCGAATCTAAGAGAAAAGTTTATTATGATCTAATCTCAATTCTAAAGGTTAATAAGTTAAACTTAGCTATTAAACTTAAGAAAATAATTAAATAAATAAAAATAAAAATAAAATTACACACCAGGGCAGGCAGTGCTACTAGGTTACTTAGATGCGCCTGAAGTTCTTCAAGCTGAAGTTGCAGATCGAAATCCTTGATGACATTTAACATCTCCCACTCTTTGATCATTAGGCTGGCTACAAGCCTTCGTGTCTTTCTGCTTAAGGCATTGGCCACAACGTTTGCTTTTCCTGGGTGATATGAAATATCGAAATGGTAGTCTTTCAAAAATTTCATCCATCTTCTCTGACGCATATTCAATTCATTCTGATTAAAGAGATACTTTAAACTCTTATGATCTGAATATAAGTCGAATTGTTCCCCATATAGGTAGTGCCTCCAAATTTTCAAAGCAAAAACCACTGCTGCTAACTCCAAATCATACGTCGGGTAATTTCGATCGTGAGTCTTTAACTGTCGAGATGCGAATGCGATAGCTTTGTCTCCTTGCATAAGAATACATCCTAACCCCTGATATGACGCATCGGTATAAACGACGAATCTTTCTCCTTCGGTCGGTAATGCCAGAACTGGGGCTGATGTCAACCGCTTCTTCAGTTCGGTAAATGCTTGCTCACAATCTTGATCCCACTTAAAGTTCGTATTCTTCTTAATTAGATTAGTTAGGGGTCTTGATATATTGGAGAATTATTCTATAAATCTTCGATAGTAACCAGCAAGGCCGAGAAAACTTCGCACTTCTAACACTTTCGAGGGCTGCTCCCATTCTAATATTGCTTCAATTTTTGCTAGGTCCACGGATATCCCTTTCTCTGACACCACATGCCCAAAGAATTTTACTTCATGCTTCCAGAAGTCACATTTTGATAACTTGGCATACAATTGATTATCTTTTAACGTTTGCAGAGCGGTCCTGAGATGTCCCTCATGCTCCTCCTGAGTCTTGGAGTATATAAGAATATCATCGATGAATACAATAATGAATCGATCTAAATAAGGTTTGAATACCCGATTCATAAGGTCCATAAATACCACTGGAGCATTTGTCAATCCGAATGGCATTACTAAGAACTCGTAGTGCCCGTAACGAGTCCTAAAAGCTGTCTTGTGCACGTCTTCGTCCTTTATTCTCAGCTGATGGTAACCTGACCTCAAATCTATTTTAGAAAAGAACCTCGCTCCCTTAAGCTGGTCAAATAAATCCTCAATCCTAGGAAGAGGATATTTGTTCTTAATTGTTACTTTATTCAACTGACAATAATCGATACATAATCTCATAGTTCCATCTTTCTTCCTTACAAATAAGACCGGTGCTCCCCATGGCGACGTGCTGGGTCTAATGAAACCCTGATCTAACAACTGTTGGATCTGATCCTTTAATTCTTTTAATTCTACAGGAGCCATGCGATAAGGTGTTCTAGAGATAGGTGCAGTTCCGGGCATTAGATCGATACCGAAGTCCACATCTCTCTTTGGAGGTAACATTGGAATGTCCTGAAAAACTTCTGAAAACTCCTTAACCACGAGTATTTGTTCAATCCCTTCTTCAGATTGCTCGATTCTCACAATAGCCGAAAAATCAATCGGCGCAATTCCTTATTCGTGTCCCACAAAATTTTAGTGGAGATCGTCCTTTTATGTTCAACGTAATCGTCTTCCTGAAACAATCTATCTTGGCACGATACTGGGACAACCAATCCATTCCTAAGATGACATCGTATTCCTTCATAGGCATAATAATGAGATTTGCTAGCAGTATTTCATTTTCAATTATGATGGGGCATTCTTCACATATTTACTCTAAATTCATGGACTTTTCGAGAGGGGTTGCTACGATAATTTTCTTATCTAATTGTGCGGGTGATATACCAAGTGAGCATACGAAGAAATAAGATATAAATGAATGTGTAGCTCCTGAATCGAATAATGCTCTGGCAAGAGAGGTGTAAGCCAAGATAGTACCTTCCACCACATCATTAGTAGCTTCAACACCATGTTGAGGAGTGATATCTGTAGGTTGTGTTGGGTCCTCATAAGCAGAAGCAGTAGTCTCATACATCCGTGCAACATCATCTTGAGGTGATGTTGGATCATTATAGCTTCGATTTGGATCCTCATACTCTTGAAGTTGGGCTGGATCATTTGTGAATGAAGATAGAGCGTAAACACGTCCTTAAGCTTGAGGTCGGGGCGCCTGACTTTCTGGCATTAGTTGCTGGTATTGGGGAGGCTTGACCTGTTGTTTCCATTGTTGAGGTGGTCTCGGATAAGCTTGAGAGGGTCCAGGCGGCTGAGATCGTGGATGTAGCTGTGCAGGCCTCTGAGGATAAGGTTGTGCTGGTCTCGCAGCTGGATGAATCATCTGAGGAGGCGGCGGCGGAGGTCGTTGATATGATGTAGACGGTGCATAATGAAGAGACGACCTGTAAAATGATCGTGGCGGTCCTTGATTTCCTGGATATTGGTGATGAGGTGGTAGAAGACAATGACGGGCAGGATGGCCCACCTTTCCGTAGTTATGGCAAGTCCCAGTGAATTGCGTTGAAAGTTGCATATTGGCATGACTGGGTATTGATGTTGGCATCATCTTCTGATGCTTAGTCGCTTCATGTTGTGTGAGAGATGAATGAGGCGTGGTCCTGGCTCCACTCCTCATTTCCTTCCTCGGCTCGCGATTCTTCCAATGCTCATCAAAGTCCTTTTCTATTGCGCTGGCACGTTCCACTGCTTCTGCATACGTTTTAATAAGAAATGGCGCCAGTCGAGTACGGATAGAAGGTTTCAGTCCTTCAACAAACTTCTGCCCTTTACGAAGCTCATCCGGTACGAGAAATGTCACAAATCGTACCAACTTTGTAAACTTTGCATCATATTGACGCACCGTCATATCTCCTTATTCTAATTTCATGAATTCTGTAACCTTTTGAGCACGCACATAGGCTGGAAAGTATTTATTTTCAAATTTTGTGCAGAATTGGTCCCATGTCCACCTTTCTATGCTCGGGTTCTCCTTAGTCGTAGATTCCCACCAATGATCGGCTTCTCCTTCCAACATATATATTGTTAATTCAGCCTTTTGTTGCTCATTATATCTCATAGCTGTGAAAATTTTCTCCATCTGTCTTTTCCAACCCTCAGCTTCACTTGGATCAGACCCACCTTTAAACGTAGGCGGTCTCTGCCTCTTAAACTTTTCCAATAAGGACCCCGTCCCTTCAGCGGCTACATGCATCGCTTGAGTCTGCTCCTGAGATTGACTTATAAGCACTTGTGTTCCCATAAATGGGGCAAATCCTTCCATCGCCTGGAGGATCTTGTCAATAATTGTTCCTTGCCTAGCTGCATCGGGTACTTGAGTCTCCGATGCGGCCCCGAGGTTCATACTTTCATCCGTCATAGCTTAGGATAAATAAAGGGGATTATGAATTTTACTGAATAATTTTAAGATTATAAGAAATTAGACGGTTCAATGTAGACATACATGAAGATCTAAGAGAAGTTGAACTAAAATGTAGTTTAGAACTATGTGCAAAAATTTCTGGTCATAAGGGTGCTATTCTATTTGATATTTTTGATATTTTTAGACATTGTTTTAACTTGAAAATTTTTATATAGATACATCTATAAGTCTACTATATTCCTATAAAGTTTCATAGTATTTCAACGCTGTAAAATTTTTAAGAATTCAGAGAGTACGCGCTGTCCAGATTTGGACGATTTGTGGACAGATTTTTTTAACATCAAATACACACCTGAAAGGTCAGTATATTTTAATTTTTACATATTTTTTTATAAAATTATACTTATCAAGCTTCAATTGAGTTTTTAAATCAACTCAATCGAAGTTTTACTTAAATAGTTATGATTTTTCAAAGTCCGACATTTTATATTGATCATTGCTGCCCAACCTAAGAAATAGTTAGAAAAATTCTCAAAAAATTCCTAATGTCCAGATTTGATTTTGTTTGTTAATATACAGTCTAAATAAGATCTAAGTATTATATTACAATATATTAAAATGCTCTACGTATGTATTCTAAATTTCTCATCTCCTAATTAAGACTATTTAGAAAGACTTAGAACTAAATTTCTATTTTAGGTCCAATGTTAGGATCAAACCTGGCTCTGATACCAACTTTGTCATGCCCTAAAATTCGGGTACCCGAATAGGATGTCCAGGACCCGAATTCCAGACCCGTGACCTATATATAATAAAAAAATAAATAAAATACAAATAAAATATGACAATTTCATACACATTTCATTTTCTTCCACCATAGTCCGAAATTTTAAAATCCAAACACAGACTAAGATAACTAATTGCATAGTCTGTTATTACATCGATGCATGATTATTTAACTTAACTTGAAATAAGAAAAATCAAGTCAAACATTACTACATTCAGAGTTTTAAAATAAAATAAAATCCATCTTATGTAGAATGACATGCCACGTGCATCAAATCACATTCCATGCTCCACTACTAATAGAAGTACCCTGCATCTTCAAAATATTCATAACCTGAAACGGTTAAAACATAATGAGTTGACAACTCAATAGGATCACATCAATCCCGAGTTGAAAATCTCACAATTACTACCAAATTTAATCTTGACACATTAATCAAAATAAGACGAACACAGGATGTAAAAATCATAGTTAATAATTTGACATTCATGAATATGAAATAAATGAATTGTTTAACATAACTTTCTAAAAATGCTAAGATTTGGAGTGGCAAAACACTCATGTGTGCTGATCCTTTTAGGGGATGACCCACGGCAGAGCATCGGTGTTGATCCTTTCAGGGTATGACCCTCGGCAGAGCACCGGTTTAACCTTTTAGGGACAAAAGCCCAGGGCAGTGCACCCGTGCGTACTAATCCTTTTAGGGAATCACCCAGGGCAGAACACCCGTGCTGATCCTTTTGGGAATGACCCTGGGCAGAGCACCCATGTTGTGCTGATCATTTCGGGAATGACCCTGGGCAGAACACCCGTAAGAATCATTATACAAAAATAATTATTCACATATGATGCATATAATTTACAAGAAAACATTGAAATAAACAATATTAAAGCACTCGTATCAAATAATATGGTGATTCTTTTAGGGCAGAGCACCCGTAAGGATCATTGCATTAAAAAAAATAAAATAATTGTTCACATAATAAATATTCATCATCACCCCTAAATAATATCAAATGCAAATAATAATAATAATAATAATAATAATAATAATAATAATAATAATAATTGTATTTGTACAGTAGTCAAATAAAGAATATCTTTTAATGGGGAATTATTTATGAATATTTCAATGTCTAGATTATATATGACAATAGATATGAATTTTTCAATTTGGGAATGATCACCTACCTGATATGGAAAAATAGTGTGATGGAAAGAAAATAATCTGAAGTGTTGATTCTAACGTGTACTAGCTTAGCTTGGATTGCTCTGAACTCGATGTTGAACCCTCACGAAACTCTCCCTTTTCCTGCTCTCTTTTTCTTTTTCTTCTCACAAAATTTCTTTTATGATTTTCTCTCTCGTTTCCTCTAGATAGCATGAGAAAATGGGGTAAAAAATAATGACAGGTGAGTTAATGGGTTGGGAGTTTAATGAACGGTTTAGATTGAGGAATGAGTCCCACCATGATGATGAAAATCATAGTGAATGGGTTCCCATCCGCAACCGTTGCAGAAAAGTGGGAAAGAGGAGAGTCGTGGAGGAGAGAGTTGTGGGGAAGTGGAAAGCAAGTGACGTGTACGTCACTTGCTTGGCTTTTTGTTTTTGTTTTTTTTTTTTTGAAAAGTGGGCCCCACAACTATGATGTGATAAATCCACACCGTTCATAAAATTTGCCCTTCAAAGTTAGGGCATGAGCTCAAAATGAGAGCCATCCAACTCTCAAGTGGGCCACATCATATGAAACAACGGGTCAATGGTGGAACCCACTGTTGAAAAAGATACAGGGTATTACAATAGCAATCCCGGGATATAGCAATCCCATGGATCTTAAGACAATCCACTGACAACACCAACATTACCTTGATATCCATGCCATCCACCCTAATACCATTCAATCCCTTCCAATACACCCGGCCAAACGGCCCTAAGTAAATCATTCTAGTTGATGAGATATGCTTGTTAAATAAATAGACAAAGAAATGAATTAAAAGATAGAAAAATATTTTTATATACTTGTATATACATATTTACATAATTATGTATTAGAGAAAAATGTTAGGGAAAAAAGTTCTCCTTAAAAAAAAAATAAGTTCTGCCAGACTGCCGCCGAACCGGCGGTAGTACCGCGGCAGTTTGTAAATTTTTTTTTTTATTTTTTATTTTTATATTATATTGCTTTTGTGGGTCCCATCATGAGGTCTGTATTATATCCAAACCGTCCATCTATTTGGCGAGCTCTTATTAAGGCTTGAGACAGAAAATAAGACAGGTATAACTATCAAGTGGACCACACTGAAAAATGCAGCGGGGAATTGAAAGTCTACCATTGAAACCCTTTTAAGGGTTACAAAAGTTTTGGATCATTATGAAATTTGTTTTTCCTCTTCATCCACGTCTTTGTGACCCCTGTGAATGAACTTAGACGGGGAGGATTTCTCACAAACATCACAATGGCCCCACCTGAGTTCCCATCGCAGGACGGACCGTACGTCAGCGCTCGTCTCTGCACGCCAGCCAGAGGAGCCAGAGGAAGACGGGATTTTCGTCCGTAAATTCGGTTTCCGTACGAGGAGGTGGTATGTTAAGTTTGTATTGATTCATAAAAACCACTGGATAAAAGGTGGGGTTCACAGTCGTAAATTTCTCGGGAGAACAATTTCCTATGGTATGGCCACTAGGGTTCCGATCCATCTAATTTTTAAAATCAGATCTTATCACCTTGTGGGTCCCATTATAACATGAATGGAAAGAGGAGGGAAATCCAAGAAATATCGACTGTCGAAACCTTTTCGGGGCATCTTATCCGTTCGTAAGGTGATTCCCACAAGGATGAAAAGAAAACACAAATTATTAGCCATATCTAAAACCATCCGCTGGAGGAGGTTTCAATCACCGGCGTTCAAACCTTACTTTTTGTGTGTGTGTGTGTGTTTTGTGGTTCACTTGCATTTTGTATCTCAATCATGGTTGGACTAGTGTACTAACATGAACCGACAAATCAAATGTACGGAGTAGATACGACACAAACATGATGGTGGGTCTCACAGAGCTGGAGGTCACGGGATTCCTGTAACCCCAGTCACGGACGCGGATTTGGGTACTACCCCACCAGGACCCATCTAAAGTGTTACGGCTCTGTGGGGTCTACTCTGATATATATGTTTTATCCATTCCGTCCATCTATTTAGACCAATCATTTTAGGTAATGAGCCCAAAAATGGAGTAAATAGAAGGCTCAAGTGGACCACACACAGGAAACAGTGGGGAATGAACTCCTACCGTTGAAAACTTATAAAGGGCCACAAAAGTTTTGGATTAAGCTGATATTTATGTTTTCCATTCATCCAGATCTATGTGACCTTGTGAACAGGTTCGATGGTAAATAACCATCAAGGTGAGCCCTAGGAAGGTTTCAATGGCATCATTGTTACAAATTCTTCCTACGGTGTGGTCCACTTCAGCATTTAATCTGTCTTATTTTTAGGCTCATGCTATAAAATGACCTCTAAAAATGGATAGATGGCGTGGATAAAACAAATACATCATGGTGGCCCCCACAGCCTCTGACAAGACCGCCAGTGTTTATCTAGAGCCTGGTGTGGGTGGTACCCGGATCCACCGAGGAGGTGGGGGTGGATCTGGATCTGCTTCATTTTTTGGGATCATACCCTAAAATGAATTTTCAATACAGATGGACGGCGTTGATGTAAGGCACATACATCAAGGTGGGCCCCACATCGAGGGATCCCACCCACCTTGGTTGATCCGGGAATCCACCGAAGCCGCCCCGGTAACGTCACAGGCAAGCAGAGGCCCATCGATGCGTTATAGGTGGTGGGACCCCTAGGAATGGCATTTTGGTAAATTAAAAGGGTGATGCGTTAGAGGTGGTGGGACCCACTAGGAAGGACATTATGGTAAATTAGAAGGTATGATGAGTTGTGCAGAAATATTGAAGTTGGTGTGGGTTGGTGCGGACTCTGATGGTCTGCTCTCTTAAGTTACACCCACTTTTACAGTTATACAAACCCTCACATATTCTATTCTCTTCTATGCTGCAAACGTAAGGAAATTTTCTCTGAGAGAGAGAGAGAAAAAGAAAAAGAGAGAGAAAAAAGTCAAAAGAGTAATTCATATAAAGAAGCAACGTGGTGCAATTCTTATGACCCAATTGAAAAGAAGAAAAGCTCAAAGTCTCTTTTCATGTCCTTCTTTTCTTTCCCTCTCTCTTTCTCTCTCTCTATTCATGCTTTAAGGCCTATTTAATTCCCATGCATGCCTTTCTCTTCTTTCTAAGGTAGAAAGAAAGAGAAAGATAAAGAGAGAAGGGGAGAAGAAAGGATGGGATGGAATGGTATGGTAGTGTTTGTGTTTCTTGGGTTGGTTTGTTTGATTAATATCATCCATTCCCATGCTTATGAGTACAATTCAAATGTGGGTCATCATTTCTTCAGTAGTTATCGTGATCGGATGGTTCGGATTGAATTAATCAAGGCTTCCTTACTTTCCAAGAATGGCATCTCCCTTCCACCTTCGCCTTCTCCTTCTCCTACACCCACTTCCCCACCAACGGTAACATCTTCTTTTTTTCAGTCGATATAAGATGGTAGTATGGACGGTTGTGATGATGGGTCATGTTCTTTTCTTGTTTTATTAACACATGGAGGATGGTTGTGATGGATCGTGTTCTTTTCTTGTGTTATTAACATATATGGAAAATCATGGGAAATGGTACTACGAGGTCGACCTCATGGGAGCTTCCCATGAGGTCGAGCTGTGTGGGCTCCACCGTGATGTGTGTCGAACATCTACCCCATCAGTCAGATGGGCTTAAAAATCAAGTCAATCCATTACTTGGGTGGGCCGCACCATATATATATATATATATATATATATATATATATATATATATATATATATATATGTCCCATTCATGATGATGATGATGATGATAGTGCATGATGAATGCAATGGTTATTCTTCTTTGTTACTCATCCTAGTATTTATGATATAATGTCAATGGTGGTGATGATGATGGTGATGGGCCATGTTCTCTCTTGATTTCTTAAAGGTGGGCCCATCTGATGGTGGGCCATTTTATTTTAATGGTGTTAATGTTATCATCTATTTAAGTAGATTTTTTTTATTTTTAAATTTTTTTTTTTTTTTTAATGGCATTGATGATTAACATAACATTCTTTTCGTTGATATCTTTGGTTGTGTAGATGTCGTCTAGTCCACGTGTCTATCATGTAACGGCCTATGGTGCGGACCCCACTGGCAAAATGGACAGCACAGATGCGATCCTGAGCGCTATTTCAGATGCATTTCATGCTCCTGATGAGAACAGGGTTTTGATGCCAGGAATCAGAGATCTTGGTGGAGCAGAGGTCCACCTTCAGGGAGGAGTGTACAAGATCAGCCGTCCATTGAGATTGCCGGCCTCTGGTGGCGGAAACTTCATGGTACGTGAGTTCCTCATACAGTCGTTGTGTTTATCGAAGTCTTGGTGGGCCATATATACACATGAGCACGTCCGTACGATATCCGAGCCGTCCGTTGGGTGGGCCTCATCATGGGGGTTAGTCAGATTAACAAGCAGACTGGCGAAGTTATCAGGTGGCCCGAATGTGGACATTTGGCAATGTGGCATTTTTCAACGTGTGGCCACTTGATTGATTGAGCGGCCTGACTTTGTGCTTCGTCACCTACACGTGTGGCCCACCCACGATAACTCGCAACACATGACAATTGGGCACGTGTCACGCGTGTGGATGAACGTGGTTGAGGTCAGATTTCACGTAGGATTGAATTCATGGGATTCAAATGAAAGAAAAGGGTCAACGTTGGGGTGGTCCATCTTGACCGTACGTGTACCTGATCTTGTACAAGATCACATCATCCGGTGATCTCACCAGCGCAAAACCACATTGGTGGATCCTATCTCACCGTTGAAACCGTTTGATCGGTGGGATTTTGGGACCGTGGCATGGCCCACCTGGTGATAGGGTCCACGTCCGTACAAGGGGGACAGACACGTGTGATTTTAGATTGAGGGCATGGACTTCTATGTGCTCGACAAGGACGCTGAACGACCAGTTCTTTTTTCGCCCTCCAAATTTCGGTTGTCTACAAATGATACGTGGCA
Organism: Magnolia officinalis; assembly: GCA_021015155.1. NCBI lineage: Eukaryota > Viridiplantae > Streptophyta > Magnoliopsida > Magnoliales > Magnoliaceae > Magnolia > Magnolia officinalis. The sequence goes on along the minus strand of JAJHSJ010002419.1, from coordinate 12,582 downwards.
GAGCCAAACAGCAGCCACGTGGCTTTTCATTTGACGTGTCTTGTGTTTTTTGAAAACTTGAAATTATTTTTTATATTTGGGACTTCTATCATATGCCACGTGGCTAGAAATGGGCGATAGCGTCCAATCTTAAATGGGCTATGTTGGTAATGGGCCCAAGGTGATGTGAGTGGGCCATTCTGGGCGTGGCTGAGGTCCGTCCATCTTGGTCAAATGATAAGCAGCTAGGTCCGTCCCTGGCCCACCTACCCTTATGGATATCCAAATCCAAGCCCAACCCAATTGATTATCAGTCAAAATCAAGCCCAGATTGGGCCACCTCGCCATCCAATTTCAGAGGATGGCATATTCATACCGCAATCCAGACCGTCCAAATCGCTGACCCAACTGTGGATGGAGCTTAATAAATAAGTTGAACTAAAGAAGATAACCATAACCATCTGATTTTCCCTTCGAATTTGGACCACTCAATATTCTACTTTTAGCCATCCATTTGGTAGCCATTAATTGGTCGGTTAGGATTTGCGTTTATGTAAATGGGACCCACAATTTGGATGGTCTGGATATGGCGGTGAAAAACTAACATTGGGGCCTAAGCATTGAAACCACAGAATACTGATTCCAGTCGACAGTGCATACACCGAACATTCAGTATATATAACCCTACAAATTAATGGTGATGTTGACGGATAGCAGCGCCCAAATTGAGAAGGGGGGGAGGTAATGGATATACACCGAATGTTCCATGTATTTCCCTACACCCCACATGGCTTTTATATCCATTCTAAATACGCTATCCTTCTACTGCAACAAATTGGTAATCTTTACATCACTGCTCAATCTCCACCGTCCATTTTTCATGTGCTTCAAGAGCAAGTTTCTACCTAATGAAAACGACTTTTCTCTGCTTTTCTTACCTTTCTGATTATTGTGTTATTCTTGTGGGCCCAATTCGGTGCAGACGGTGTGTAGTGGACCATTGGTGGTCGGTAGTCGCCCTCCATCTCTGGAGTCCAGCACACACTCCAAAAAGGATTTTCGAAAATCCCATTTTTAGATGTGTGCTGGGATTCGGTCACACTTATTTGGATGGTGGGGATGTTTATACCAGCTTTCTGGACATTAGGTCGGCAATGGGCGTGATGGATGGGTTTTGGGTCCCGGCCCAGTCCTGATGTTAAGGCCCATCCGTAAATGGAAGCTGGGGCCTGAAATCCTTGCCCGATCACTTAATGGGGCAGGATTCGGCCTGATGAAATCCGAACTGTTCAAAGTAGGGCGATAACTTGGCATGGCCCACTGTGATGTTGAGTGCCATCCAACCCATCCATTAGATGCTTCCCCCCATGATATGCCTAGATTTCAAAGCCCAGTCAGATCTATGACTTATTTGGGCCACAACAAATGTAAAAATGGGGGACATTGGGAAGGGGATACCCACCATAGCAACTTCCAGATGGAATGTGGGGTCCACCATTTTTCGTATTTCTCATCCAATCCATTCATCAGCTGTATGACAGCCGGTTTAAGAGACCCAATAAAAATCAAACATGCAAAATTTTAGGCGGGCCACAATAAGTGAATATATAGGCTGTTGGCATATTGTCCATTTCCCCCTATGGTGTGTCCCACCTGAGTTTCTGATAAGGATGTTTCTTGAGACGTAAACTACCCGTCAAGAATCCCACCCAACGAACGGTTGGATTCTAAAAATACATCACAGGTGGGCCTTGAACATCTCAAAAACATACTGATAACCATAATCTAATTTTGTGGTGTGACAGATCCATGGAGGATCTCTACGTGCATCTGATGACTTCCCAACAGACAGGCATCTAATCGAGCTATGGCCATCTTCATCCTCCAAACTAACCTCAATAGAAAAGGAAGAAGCTGACGGGCCCACCCTAGAACAATCTGCAGCCGTCGAATCATTCTCCTCATCCTATGAGTACATCACACTCAAAGACCTGTTGCTGGACTCTAACTACAGAGGAGGTGGCATTTCAGTAATCAACTCCCTCAGAACCACTATACAGAACTGCTACATCACCCATTTCACTACTGATGGAGTCCTAGTCCAAGGAGGACATGAGACGTTCATCAAGGACTCCTTCCTGGGCCAGCACATCACAGCCGGTGGAGATCCTGGCGAGAGGAACTTCTCTGGGATTGCAATCAATCTCATGGGCAATGACAATGCTGTCACTGACGTGGTCATTTTTTCAGCGTCGATCGGTGTCTTAGTAGTGGGTCAGGCCAACATTCTCACTGGGGTCCACTGCTACAATAAGGCTACAGGATTCGGTGGGACCGGGATTTATCTACGACTACCGGGTCTGACCCAGACCCGGATCGTTAATTGCTATTTGGACTACACCGGGATAGTAGCCGAGGACCCGGTTCAACTCCACGTCAGCGGATCGTTTTTCCTCGGCAATGCTTACGTGGTACTTAAGTCTATCAAGGGTGTCATACGTGGCCTCAACATCGTAGATAACATGTTTTCTGGTGATGGTAGTGGGGTTGATATTGTTAAGTTGGACCAGTCGAATGGACCATTCACGACCGTTGATCAGGTGGTTGTTGATAGGAATGATGTACAAGGGATGGGGCTTAGATCGACGGTTGGGAGGGCGTCTGTGGATGGGAATGCGAGCAGGTGGGCCGTTGATTTCTCTCGGGTGCTTTTGTTTCCTAACCTTATCAGGCACGTACAATATTCGTTGCAGGTGGGTGATGGATCGTTTCCTAACCATGCGTTGAGGAACGTATCAGGGAATCGGGTTGTGGTTGAGTCGGATGTGCCGGTAGATGCTAATGTGTATGTGTGGGTGGATCAAAATACGGGGAGTGTTGGGTGAAATGATGAAGGGTGGAGATGAGAGGGGAGAAGAGTGGGCCACTGGAAGGAAGTGGGCCATCAAGAAATCAGTAGGGCACTCTCCCAAATGCAGGAGAAGTGATGTGTCATTTCATCATTTTTTTTTTAAATATATAAATTGTTTAAAACTCTTCAAAATTTCAATATATGGGCCACACAATGGACGGACGGATCACAACCTAAAAGGCTCCAAGATTGAAAGATCCTAGCTGTTATTTATTATCTATGTTTTTACTTTTTTTTTTTTTTAAATAAAAAATAAAATTTGTTGATGGTTTCTCTACAAGCTATTTATCATCCAACCAACTTGTTTATAAGATATATGGGCCACACAACGGACGGACGCATGGTGATGTTTATTTATCATCCAACCAACTTGTTTATAAGATCAGGCAGACATGGATAGAGGGAAAACACAAATATAAGCTTGATCCAAAACTTATGTGGCCCCTGAGAAGTTTTCAACGTTAGGTTTTCAATCCTGTGTGGTTCACTTGATTTTTGAATGTGATTCAATTTTGGGCTAATGTCCTAAAATGAGTTTGCAAAATGGATGAACAACACAGATAAAACACATACATCACGGTGGGCCCACAAAATCCTGGCACTTGAACCGGATTGGTGGTGTACCGCACACCACCGAATTAGGCTGCTCCCCTTGCCATGCCACTAGCCCGTGGCTGATGGTCGGTGCTCTGTGGGCCCCATGATGATGTATGTGTTTAATCCATTCCCTTCATCCATTTTTAAATATTATTTTTGTGCTTGGTCCCAAAAATGAGAGGAATATAAGGTGGACCATAGCACAGGAAAACAATAGTGATGGATTATCCACTATTAAAATCCTCCTAAGGCCCACTGCACTGTTTATTTGACATCCAATCTGTTGATTAGGTCATAAAGACCCAGATGAACAGGAAAAACAAAGATCAGCTTGATCCAAAACTTTTATTGCCCCCAAAAATCTTTTAATGGTTTACGTTCATTCAACATTTTTACTGTAATGTGGTCCACTTGAGATTTGGATATACCTCATTTTCATCCTCATATCAAAAAATGAACTATAAAAATAGATGGACGGCAGGGATGAAACATATACATTATGGTGGGGCCCACGGAGCACCACCCACCAGCCCTTGCTGGTGGCAGTGGGAATCAAAGTCACATGGCCCACACAAATATGTATTTATCATATCTACACCGTTCATCCAATTGGAAGATCATTTTAGATATTGATTCCAAAAATGAGTAATTTACAAGGATCAAATGAACCACACCACAACTAGAAGTGACAATGATTCTCACCATTAAAACATTCGTAGGGCCCAACGTAACGTTTAATTTTCATCCAATATGTTCATAATGTGACACAGATCAGAATGAATAGAAACAACAAATATCATGTTGATCCAAAATTTCTGTGACCTCCAAAAAGGTTTCAATGGCAGTCGTTCAATCTCCCACTGCTTTTTACAGTGTGGTCCTCTTGAATTTTGGATCTGTCTTATTTTTCGGCTCAAGACTTACGACAATCTCATCAAGTGGAAGAACGGTTTGGCTATAACTCATACCTCATGATGGGACCCACAGAACTTAGTGACGTCAACACATCAGCCACATCGGTGGTGTGTGGTACACCAGCCAATCTGCTTCCCCTGGCACCCGGATGGAAACGGATTGGCTACTCCCCTGACACCAGCCCCGTGGCCGGTGGTCGGTGCTATGTGGGCCCCACCATGATGTATTTGTTTCATCCATTCCGTTCATCCATTTTACCTATCATTTTATCGCTTGACACCAACAATGAGAGGAATATAATCGCAGGTGGACCACACCACATGAAAACAATAGTGATTGGATATCCACCATTAAAATCCTCCTAAGGCCTACTGTATTGTTTATTTTACATCCAATAGGTTTATTAGGTCATGCAGGCCCAGATGAAGGGAAGGAAAAACAAATATCAGCTTGATCCAAAACTTTTCTGCCCCCAAAATGTTTTTAATGGTTGACACTCATTCAACACTATTTCCTGTAATGCGGTCCACTTGAGATTGGGATATACCTCATTTCTAGTCTCATAACGTAACTGATCTGTAAAAATAGATGGACGGCATGGATGAAACACATACATCATGGTCGGGCCCACATAGCACCGACCACCAGCCATTGACTAGTGTCAGGGGGAGTAGCCAATCCGTTTCGTTGAGCAACGAGACTGCTACTGAAGTGACGTCACCAAGTTCTGTGATCCACACCATGATGTATGTTTTGTATCCACGCCGTGAAAACGGACTGAGATCTAGCCTCCATCAGGCCGTGTGTCAGCTGAGATCCGACAATAATCGGGCCATGTATATAGCTGCAAATAGCTTCCAACTGGACCTCCCTATGGGCCTGAATCGGACCAGGAACAGACCCTTAACTGGGCTCTGTGATAGGCCGAAGACGGCTTTTAGGTCGGACTGAAACCAGCCTTCACTAGGCTGAGTAAACGTGCTGAAAACCTGGCCTAAAATCCAACAATCACCAGGCTGTGGAAGGGGTGCAAACAGGCCCTTAGCTGGGCCAGAGGTTTGGCAGAAGATAGGCCCTTATCTGGGCTCCAAAACGAGCCGTCACGGCCTGTAAATGGGCCTGGAATGGGGCCGGAATCAGGCCTTGAAGAGACCCTGACGTTGGTTAGAATGTTGGCCTTCAGCGGCCGTGAAAGGGGGCTGAAGATCATGTGGGCCGCACCATGCTAAAACAGGTGGGCTGCACCCTGTAAAACAGGTGGTCCGCACCACATCTGACAAACAGGTGGGCCGCACCCTGTGTAAAATAGGTGGGCCGCACGCTGACATAAGGCGGGTCGCACCCTGTGTAATTACTGTGGGCCGCACATGGACCACATGGTGGGGCAATAGGTGAGCCAGACCACCCGTCCAACAACGATTGTAGACCGAGCAAATCAACCCAGCCATGACAGTTGGATCTAGGCTGAGCCCAGCTGCAAATCTGGCCTGAGTCCTGGGTTGAGTCCAATTGATTTGAGCCCAAGCCCAGTCATAAATGGACGGGAAATACGGGCCACAAGATGGACTGAGATGCGGGCCGAAATTAGCCCAAGCTTTGACAAAGAAGAAAAAAATCAGGCCAAGATCACTTGTTTGGGACCCTGATTGTTGGGCTAAAACTGGCCCAATTCACATGAAGTAGGGGCTCTCATAAACCTTCCCATTAGCGACCTTTGGAAACATAATCTAACACAAGTTCTTGGGTTGGAACCAATTCTAGGAAATCAGCCATACAGTATCAGGCCGTTAACTAGCCGCAGAAAACAGAATCAAGATAGGAGCTGCAATCCCTCAGGTGATGATTTTCTTTCCCTTGAACTTTCCATCCCCAAGCTAGGCTAAGGGTAACCTTTATGGTAACTACGAATGATAACCCAGAAATAGTAAACTATTCGATTAGTTACTTGAACTTATGCCTTATAAGTAATTGATACTCGTGTAGTCCACTCAAGCTTATAAGTTAGAATTGATTTAGAACATATGAATGACTTAATTCATGCTTTAGAATTGATTAGAATTGATTAGTATGTTTGGTTAGTTAAACTCATGTTTTAACTGGATTAAAGTACTTGATTAGTTGGCTTGAGTGTATACGCTAGGATTGTCTAAACTACATGACTAGTCACCCAACATACGAGTTATATGTTTAGTTTCTTGAGCACATGTCTTAGAATTGATACATTATGGTTATGTGACTCTTGCATTGAAAGTGTACATGTGTTTTACCTTGATTATTGAATCATGTTGATCTTCCATGCCATACCCTCTCATTATCCTATTGATTGCAAAACTCTTTTAAGAAACCTCTCGATCTGTGGAACCTCTACCTAAGGAGAGTCCGTACTTAGGGTGTAACTAGGCTGGTTGTGTAAGTATACCCTCAACATGGAGGTTAGTTGATTGGCCCTATGTTGACGGGCCTTATACATACCTTAAGGCGGTAAACTCATGGCCGGGGATGGTGGTCATGGGACATTATGCCGGAGCCGTCGGCCTACGCTGGTGGCCCCCCGTAGTGACCTTGAGTCTATTTAAATTGGCTGATTGTAACTAGACTAACAATGGTTTGGCTAATCATGCATACATGGCACAGACCAGCGTCTATCGCTCACGTACGTGATGTATGATAGACAGTCGTTATGTGGTACATGATGTGCGCACGTGATGTGCTTCGTTAACGGCCAGCCTTTGCATGGGTGACGAGCCCAAGTCTGATTGGATGAGCATTCACAGGTCGATGATTGCATGGGTGATGAGCCCAACATACGAACGGATGAACATCCCCAGGTCGATGACGCATTCATGCATCCATTCATATAATAGAACTGCATTCACTATGTTTTGGTTGTCTGGATGTTTTTACGCTATCTCTTGTCTAGGGCGGCGGTATGTCATCTTGAGAGAAAATCACACTGAGTTGACCATTCATTCATCAATATTCAACCATACAGAGGTGCAGGTACAGGGGTAGACGGATACGCAGCGGACCCGGAGACAGCTGCAGTCGAGGAAGAGTTATACGATGAGGAGTCGCATCAAGAAGCGGCTGCATATTATGGCTTGAACCAGTGGATTTAGTTGTGATAGTTTGTTTTGAATATTTTACATTTGAGGGTTTTGTTTTTGTTTTTATTTTTTATTTTTATTTTTTTTGTTTTGTTTTGTTTGTTTTTTGTTTTTGTTTTGTTTTTTTTTTTTTTTGTTTTGTTTTTTTTTTTTTGTTTTTTTTGTTTTTTGTTTTTTGTTTTTTTTTTTTGTTTTTTTGTATTTAGGCCCTAACTGAGTGGCCTAGGATATTATCTCATTTTGATTACATCTATACTACGTTTGACTTCTGATAATCGCACTTTGATCCTACATTGGTTACCATATGATTATCCGCTAACACCCAGGTTATTACGAAACGAGTTGCTTACTCAGGTCCTGAAAACCGGGGTGTTACAATGGTACAATGATCTAAACCATCTATTTCATTTCTCTGGCATGGATATAACTTGCCTCAAAATCAAAGATTTTGGAAGATCTTAGTCTTTTCATCTTTGGACGATTATGCTTAATGTAGGATTAGCAACGGTCCAATCTAATGGGTTAAGGTTGGTGACATCTAGAGCTAGGTAGAATCCGACCCGATCATGAGAATCCAACACGAACCAAAGGCCTAGATCGGTGCGGATCATATAGGACCACTCAGATCCGATCGTACATCGGATTGAGTTCGGATCGTGGTCAATACCACAGATCCGATCCGAAATCCGAACAAACACTAACCCTTCTTTCACTACTCAAAGGAGGCGCCGCACCCACCCATCTCTCCTCCTTTCTCTCCCGATTTCCCCTCCTCCTTCCTTCTCTCCTCCTTTCTCTCCTTTCTCTCCTGGTTTCCCACATCTCCTTCTTTCATTCCTTATTTCTCTCACTCTCTCTCCCTAGACTAAACTCGATTCGACTCGATTTGGTACCCAAAGCAAGTCATGTTTACTCTTTGTTTTATTGTATTTACTAGCTCCATACTCTTACCTATCAATGTTCCTACATTTGAATGAGAAGACGAATCCTATTCCCCTAGACTAGCTTCTTTACCTATGTGCATTTAGAATGCTGCAGAACCTTTGTCTACTTCTCTCAACAATCGGGTGCTGTTGCAATGCGTCGCTTTTGGGATACATCGTAGCCCACCTTACCTCTCTCTCTCATTACACCTAGGTTTCATTGCAACACGTAGCTTACAAGGAACACCCTAGCATAAACATGGAATGTCGTATTGTTTGGATTCATGATGAAAGTTATGGCATAAGTTTGACAATGACTGCCAACCTGACACAACCCCTCATTATTCGGGTTAGGACTGGCAATGAGAGCACAAAACTCCCACAAGCTTAGTATGATAAATTATTACAAAGGTTGATTACAATTAAGCACTTTCTAGTAGTCTATTACATAGGTTTATTATAATCAATGAGTTGATTTTGCAACTTTTCTATAGCATAACACACACACAAATCCCTAACAACGCATTGGTCATGGACATGGTATGGGATCCCAACTCTTCAACCAACAAATAACAGTCATCATCATTATTATCTAAGCCTTATCCCGGCTAATTGGGGCCTGCTACATGAATCACGTTGTGAATAGCCTGACGAGTTGATGTGCTTCATTTTAACATACTTGGACCGTGGGAACTCTATGATGGATGGCTTGGATGTTATAACTGCTACCAAGTTGAGACAGTTCTGTTTTGGTTTCAATGACCTTATAGCACCATTACCACCTACACCTTCTCACATGTGCATACTTCCACATTTATGAGACATCTTAGTGGTGCAAATGTGATGCAATCAGCCCACATCCCACATGTTCACACTCTGCACGTGTGCACAAGAAAAGAAGTACATTCCTTTTTTAGCTCATCACTATTTTGCTCTTTCTTTTAAATTTTTATATTAGGAAATCTTTCACATCTTTATGTTAGGCAAGACGCAATTTTAGATTCTTCTTATTTAAATACTTTATTATGTTGGTGCTTTTTTAATTACAGTGCTTTCTTATTTAGGTAGTTTACTATTTTATCAGATTTGGGCTAGCTAGAAATTCTATTTTTAGATTCCATTGCTTTTATTACAAACTATAAGGGTTAATTATAAATAAGGCATATGGCTTATGAAAGAAGATAATTTGATTGATATTTTCTTTGAGTGATTTTCATATTTACCTACAGTAATTGTGAAGGGGGTGGTAATGAAGTTATCTCTATATTAAGACTAGAGGACTATTGAGCTTGCTTATAGTCTTGCATTCATGGTCTCTAGCATTCGGCCAAATGATTGTTGGGTCCTTTCCTACCATCTCTTTCTTATTTTCTTTGATCTATTTGTTTTCCCTTTTGGGGTTAACATTAAATTGGTATCAGAGCAAGTTCTGCTCTTGGAAAACTTAAAGAATATGCTTTTCTCTTCTCAATCCTACCCTTTCATCTTTTCCCTTCATCAACCCTCATTTTTCATTTTCTTATCTTTTCCTTTTCCCATCCTAAAATCGCCAAACCTCAAAACTATTTCTTTTTCTTTTCCCCCAATCCCTTGGAACCCTAACCATGCCTAAAAAAGTAAAAAAAAAAAAAAAAAAAAAAAAACTCTGTTTATTTTCTCTTCAAACCCTTCTATAACCTATTCCTGTTCCAACCCATCAATTCCTTGCGCCTTTTCTTTTCCTTCTTAAAGAAAAGAAAAGAAAAAAAATGTTCTCACATGCTTTGCGAAATTCTGTTGTCTTATATGCATTAGAAGATGGATGATTTACAATATTGGGATGGCTACACAACCTTAAGATGGGATTGTCTCAACCTTGCAACAAATGGTCGATTGGATCTCGAAACAGTTGGATGATCTGGAGACCCATTTCATGGTCAGAATGAATGCTCAGGAAGGATGTATTGTTGTTCTTGAGGATGCAAATAGGGAAATCAATCCAAATTGCCAAACCTCTATGGACGGCCTTAAAGGAGAATTGGAGTCTGGGAATGTTGACTCACTGCATCCTAGCTGGAATGGTGATCTCCAAGAAGAAGAATATGAGTTTGGCTATGAGGCCCAACAACATCGTTATGCACAACCAGGAGCCAGAGGGGTGAACAACCTACGATACGATCATTGAATTTATCCCGAACGAGGAAGGAATACTCGCACTTCGGATCCCGCTAAGCATGTCAAGATTGACATTTTAGATTACGATGGTAATTTGGATCCCAAGGTGTTCAATGATTGCCTAAAGTTAATGGAGCAATATTTTCAGTAGTGCAAAACGAAAGAAGTTGTCAAGTTACGTTTTGTTGTCCTGAAATCTAAGAGTGCAGCTCAAGACTAGTGGTACATCATTGAAGAAGATTTACAACTATGTGGCTTTCTTCTTGTAAGCAATGGAGGAAATGAAGGCAACATTGAAATGAATGCTTTTGCCGTTGGATTATAAGACGACTTCTTTTCAAGAGCTCCTCATGCTTCAGTAGGATAATTCGACCGTGAGAGAAGTAAACACATCATTATTATGACTTAATTATTTGGTGTCGTTTCATAAAAAGCTGGAAGACAACAAGTGACGCATTATTGCAATGGACCACGGTTCAAGATTCAAAGAGAACTGGTGACTGTTCAGCTCAATAGTGTCACCGAAGCATATCAAATGGCCCGAAAAGTGCAGGAGCAAAAGTTGGTGATAAGGTGCGGTAGCCCTCAAGACAGGGCTATGCATTCACCCGCCCCACTACTAGTGGCTCCATTTCACATCCACAACCATTCATGCCCCACACTAACTTGTCATGAGATTACAAAATTAGTCAGAGCTTTGCCTCCAATCCTCTTCCTTGAAACGGTGATACAAAGGAAAAGTTTGTTGCAGCAACGCTAGGGAGGTCAACCAACACTTGCTTTAAGTGTGGTGATCATGGACATTACGAGACAGAGTGTTCCTCTTGCAATCTCCAATTTTGTGAAGGCCTAAATGGCCTTAATGGAAACAAATTATCTCTGGTTGTCGGAAGGATTCTGACAACACCAAATAAGGAGGTCCAATGGGAAGAACTTTACCAGCCATCCTCGCTATAGACCTCCAACGGTAGGAGGTTTTGTAGAGTGACGACTCCCTAAATACACCAACCCGAACTTGACGTGCTGAATTTGCCAGCAACATCAGATTTCCACAATCTCCCTTCCCCAAACAGCTAATCCACTTCCCCAATAAAGTTGAATTAACATCCTCCAGCCTCCTGATTTCTGCACCACCTTTGAAAGGTCTACATACCTCCTCCCAACATAAGACGTGAAACTTGCCTTTTAAAGCACCACCTTGCCAAAGAAAATCTCTCCACAATTAATTACCATATGTTAAAGCTGCATTGAGCCCATTCACGATGTTTATGTGGATTGGATGACACCATCCACACAGAATCATCTATTACATCTGACGATTTGGTTGGATGATATACACACAACATGGGGGACTGCGTATCCTGTCTGGAAGTTTCTATGATGTATGTACCTTATTGTTCCCTTTGGAATGGACCACCTGAACTATGGATGAGGATTGATTTCAGGATCTAGGTTTAATGTTGAAGGGCACATCTAGTAGAGGGGATTGATGGCACTCAAATGTCATGGCGGGCACCGCCCCGATTGAACTAGGGTTGGCACAATGTGCCCTGCTGCCTAACCATGTAGGGCCAGCCTTGGGCCCTAAAATCGGCTTGAGGGCTGAGCTGGGCTGAACCTGGGCGTGAAATCTAAGCTCAGTGTTTAGGCCAGGTCGGCCAGGACCAATGAAAAATGACCCAGCCTAGCCAGTGGGCCATTTCAATCATCCAGTGGCTCCCTATTGTTCAAAAGAATGAATGATTTTAAAAAAGCCTGTGTATGGTCTCATTCAACATATATCCATCCCTCTCTCTAACACACACACACACCATCGTCATTATCATCAAAATCACTGGGAGACCATGTAGATGACGTTGTGGGACCTAATCAGCAGGTTTGATGGCAAATAAACATTAAAGTGGGCACTAGGAAGTTTTTAATGGTGGGTGTTCAATCACCACTATTTTCCTGTGGTGTGATCCACCTGAGATTAAGCATCTATCTGATTTTTCGG
>JAJHSJ010000082.1:0-48419 GCA_021015155.1 Magnolia officinalis | reverse complement strand
AATTATGGGTCATTTTTTTCCATAACAGCTGTTACGGCCGTTACAACCCCGTAATGGGTAACGGTTTGCCACCGTTACCTTTACGTAACGGCCTTTACGGCACACCATGACTGGAGGGTGATATCTACTCCACTTACTGATTTGGGGGAGAGGAGCTTATACAGTCTGACTCTAAATTTATACCTCCCAGTATTATGTCTTGATTATGATTCTCCTCCGTCTGTTTCAAAGCCTATTCTTATGTATCAAGTATAAGCTCTCACCCTCAATCTCATGACGATCTTCTCATTGCCTTACGTAAACCATCCCACTCATGCACAAAACATCCCATTAGTAATTTTGTTTTCCTATCAGCATTTTCACCTCATTTCCAGTCTTTTACATCTTCCATATCCTCCTCTATTATCCCTCGCATTATAAGAGAAGCTATGAGTAACCCTGGCTAGACTAAGGCTATGATAGAAGAAATACAGGTGCTAGAGAAAAATAATACCTGGGAGTTGATTTCCCTACCTGAGGGAAAACAGACTATTGAGTGTCGATGGGTTTACACCACCAAGTATCATCCCAAGTGGTTCCATCGTTCCATCGATCATCATGAGGCACGGTTAGTCGCAAAGGGTTTTACTCAAACATATGGCGAGGAGATGATTTGTGACATTCTCTCCAATGACCAAACTTAACTATGTCCGTGTGGTTATCTCTTCGGCAATGAATTTGTCTTGGCCCCTATTTCAACTAGATGTGAAAAATGTGTTCTTACATGGTGATCTTGTCAAGGAAGTTCAAGTTCATATGGATTAGCCCCCGATTTTTCTATGCCTCATGGTCCTCACGAGGTCACCTCTTGTGTGTCACTTAAAGAAATCAAATTATAGTCTCAAACATCTCCACATGCCCGATTTGATAAGTTCAGTCATGCTCTTCTGAACTCTGGATTTATTCGTAGCCAAGTTGACCATTCTCTATTATTTTGTCACCGACCCACAGGGGTGTGTGGTGGTACTAATTTCTATGTGGATGACATTGTGTTGTCTAGTGATGATATTGAGGGAATAGTGGTGGTATTTCCTAGGGATTGAAGTTGCCCAATCGAAGTCGAGGGTGGTGCTATCTCAAACGAAATGCACCTTTGATCTATTCTCTAAGACAAGGGATGCTAGGATGCAAGCCTGCCACTACGCCTATGTATACTGCTCTGAAAATTACATTCCAATAATGGCACCTCTCCTCTCTGATTCAAGGATGCATTGTCAGTTGGTTGGCTGGCTTACTTCTCACTATTACCCAACCAGATCTTTCTTATTGATGTGGGTGTTGTCAGTCAATTCAATGCATACCCCTCACACCAAGCATTTGATGGCAGTGTATCGTATTCTTTCGGTATCTCAAATCTGCCCCTGGTAAAGGTTTGCTCATCTTCACCTTTTTGGTTACTCGATGCTAATTATGCTGGAAGTTTACATGATTGATGGTCTACTTCTGAGTACTGTACATTTGTAGGTGGTAACTTTGTCACTTGGAAGAGTAAGAAGTAGTCTATTATTGCGTGATCTTCTGCCGAAGCCGAGTATATAGAGCAACGGCTCATGCGACATGTGAACTTGTTTGGCTTCGAACTCTCTTACATAAACTTGGTTATAATCTTTGAATCTCATTCCTTTCCACTGCGATAATCAAGCTGCCATTCGCATTGCCAGCAATCCAGTGTTTCATGAGCGCATGAAGCACATTGAGATCGATTGTCACTTCAGTAAGGAGAAGGTCATCAACAAGGAAATTATGACTCCCTTTGTTCACTATAGGGAACAGCTGGTGTGATGTCCTTACCAAGTCTCTCAGTCAGATGCTCTTCTCCATATCACTGGCGAGTTGGGCATGATCAACATCTATGCCCCAACTTGAGGGTGAGTATAGAAAATGCAATGTACTTATATAATGTTAGTGTGTATTTATGTGTGTGCATGTACAATGTTGTGTGCTCTTGAGGAGTATGTATGTGTGTTTCTAGTGTTACAATAAAACGTGTTAGGGCTTGTGGCCCTAATACACAAGAAAGTGATTCCCTCTCACAATTCTCCCTTCTCTCACCACCTTTCCTTCTCTTATTCTCTTCCTTCCTCTTCCTAAATCTACTCAACTCTCCACTCCCGCACCCAAATCTATTGCGCTTTGCTTCACACTCTGTGCAACTATAGTCCCACCACAAGACATCTCACTTATTGTAGATGAACTACAAATAAAAAAAAAAGAAAAAGAAAAATAAAGTATAAATTAAGACGAACAACAACAATAATTGCATTATCAACAGATTTTTGGAATCAATCTATTTGAATCATTATTTTATGTCTCTCATTAAACAGACCATGTCTCTTTGATAACAAGAATCCAACAAATTCTTTTAACCAATAAACACAAGCAACACTAGCCTTGAAATTCCAGCAGCAAGCTAAAACAGGATACACAACCACTAGTATGCAAATCACGATCACAAAAATGTTAAAGTGAGATAAGGTAAAAGCAGCAGTATACAATGCTCCAGCCTAAAACTTGTATGGTGATCCCCTGGTTCAGCAATCCAAATTGTCGGCTATGATGGAACACACCATCAACGGCTGTTCATAAAGATTCTGGAATATCCTAGCTAGAGAGAACATCTTGGCCTTTTTTCTTGTTGTCTTTTTTTTAATGTTGTTTTGTTGTATTTTGTTTCTTCACCTGTTTTTTGGCAACCTAATGAAAGGTTAGGATTTTTCCATATGGAAGATTTTGGTGAGTGGACCATCCACTGCAAGGCCCAAAGTCGAAAGTCGATGGTTGGATCACTGAACCATGGGTCCCACTGGTACAAATTGAAAAAACAAATCATACTGTCCAAACTGGACTCAGCAATTTTATAATACATGAAGGTAAAACATGTTGCAGGTCAAAAATAAGTGTATGCAAGTGCATGGTAGAGGCATGACACGAGCAAAAATACATTTATAAAACCAGATAATCAGCGTATGGAGACAGCGATACATCATAAACAAGTCACTTCCAGAGGATATTAGAGAAAATTGAAACTATAGCCATACCTCTAAGAAAACCTGTTTGTCCCTGTCCCCGAGCTGCCTGCTCCCTTAGAACTTGTATGAGTTCATGGGTTGTGGAAGACTTCTTATCCACACCAATGTAACCAGGGACTCCTCTAACATACTTGCCTTTATTGGAGGGAAGACTTACAGTTATGTCACCTATACCATCCAAATGTGTGTTAGAAAATTGTCTTACAAGAAACGCTATGCTGTTTTTTCAGGAAACATGGTTATTAAGCATTCCCACACACAAGGACAAAACTTCACAGTTTCAAAGTTGCACAACAATTCCACATTCTCTGTCTTACTCCATAAATTGATCACAAACAATACAAATAAAAGATACAAGCATAAAAGTTGAGAACATTTACAGAAATAATCATTAATATTTCACAACAAGGGAAAGATTGACTGCATCTCGCACAAACGCCCTTCAAGATCTCACAACCTATCACACTTAAATTATCATATTAACAGTACTAAGAGTTGTGACACTATCACCTGGAATGCGAACAAGACATGATAACATGAAACCATAAATCTATTGCATGATAGTATGCAACCATAAACATATGCACATCCAATCAGAAGTTTGTTTTGCTGCAAGTCATTTACTCACCAAATACCAAGGTATTCCGTAACAGTTGCAACGGCCGTATAGGCCACCATGGCTTCTTCTTCTTCTTTCTTCTTTTTCTTTTTTTTTTGGGGGGGGGGGGGGGGGGGGAGCCTATTCAGTTTGTGGCCGTTATAACCCATAACGTATAACAGTTGACACCATTATTGTTACGTAACGGCCATGCGGCGCAGACCATGACAAGTACAACAAAACATTGCAATCTCTGCAATAAGCTCAAAATGAGAAGAAGAAGAAGAAGAAGAAGAAGAAGAAGAAATCTCCAACGTACTTGGTAACTCCTAATCTAGCATCGCAAGCAATCTATTGGATCCAAAAGCATTAGGTCTCAATTTCTTCTTCTTCTTCTTTTTCTTTGGAGAAGATAACAGGAATTATATAACTAGAAAGAAAGTCTTATTCAATTATATCCTTAAAAGATCCAAAACCGAAAAAACCTACTCATAACCTTTGTTGTATGAACCTTAGACCTAGGTGTTGCTAATGCTTTTGATCACACCTAGAAATCCCACTCCCATTCCTGCTTCCTACTTATTTATGCTTGCTGACATTTTGAAACACACCCACATCTGGTATTGTTGCCCTTCATGCTTCGTGCAACAATGCTCATAACAACTTTATCCAACATTTTTTATCCCTTCACAAGGTGTCAAGTGGCACTTTAGGCTTCCCTTTAAGATCATAAACAAGTTGAAAAGAGGAATGTACTCCACATCATTCTTTCATAAGACAACACAGTAACCAGCAGGATAAAAGAGTTTTACAAGGACACCTCCATAAATAAACAAAGAAAGCAATAAAAGGATCAAATCAAAACATCACTCCATTCACAAAAGAACTTGTCTGGTTCTTTTTTTCCTTTTTTTTATTTTGAATAGTAAACTTGTCTGGTTCTTTCTTTTTTCTTTTTTTCCTTTTTTTTTTAATTTTTTTGAGAATGTAAACCTGTCTAATTTTTCAATTTAGATTTTAAAGTCCTTCAGGCAATGAACCCCATTCTTCTATTTATTACTTCTGATCCCATGCTTGGAAATTTTGAAAGCGTGAATGGAGGACAGCTGAGAGAAGGTAAGAAGAAGAGGGAAAGCCCCTCTAAGATCAACTAATCATTAGAGGGTAAGGTGGATGACACTCTTCGTCATCACCTTCCTTGAGTCTCAAAGAAGGATGTGGACCTCTAATTCAAAGGAATCGATGAGCTAGGGAAGTCATCATCTTGAGAGACAGGAGCTCTGGGTTATTGAGAGGTTTCGCCGACATGAGGGTGGACTCTGAGAAAATCGTTGTAAAGGCTATTGAAACCATCGACAGCTCTAAGATCAATACAAGATTCATACGTGATCAAAGGGCTAAATATGGACCAGAGGTGCTGAAAGGGGAGGGAAAGAAGCAGCTCAAGAACTAGTGGGAAATCTAAGAGATCTCAGGTTGAAGATGAGCATTATAAGATTTTTTAGGTTGGAAGAATGTTTCTAGATATCAGTATCGGAGGGCCTGTCTGGGATGGATTCTATTGCGATTAAAGGGGGGAATTTTGGAATTCGTGGGAATTTTGATGGGTGAAAGGGTAGCGATTGGATATGGCAACGCTAGGGTTGGTCGAAATCGAGGATGATTGACCTCCTTGCTCACAAGCGGAGAAATAGGAAAAAAAATCAGCTTAAGTTTCATTTATGCCTTAGGGTTATTTTTATAGTCTCCAAAATACAATGACCTTGGACACAAACAAACAAAAACATTGAACCTAGACACCAAACCAAATACAATTAACCTAGACACTGAACCAGATACAATGAAACTAGACCCATAGGCAAGGTCCACACCCCTCTTCTAATCTAGACCATTCATCAACTCCTCCCTTACAAATCATCTTAAAGAAATTAAAATATAACTAGGAAAATAAGATAAAAATAAACAGTCAAATAACATCCCCTTCCCCTTCACATGAACCTTATCCACAAGGTTCAAAATCTGGAAAACCAATGACGGAGCAAATCCAAATCCTCCTAAGTGGCATCCTCCAGAGGCAAGGCAGTTGTTCCATTGAACAAGCCCCTCGGTGAGCTTGCGGCTCCTACATTGGACGGTCCAATATTCACAAACACGGTGAGGGACTAGCTAGATGAGTCCACCATCTGCAACATTCGAAAGGTCTAAAGACACTGAAACACCCTGGCCAATATGCCCTTCGAGAAGTAAAGCATGGAAGAACGGATGGAACTTTGATTTTGGAGGGAGGTCAAGTCGATAAGCAATTACACCAACACGCTCGAGTATCTAAAAAGGCCCAAAAAAGTGAGGGGAAAGCTTTTTAGTGGAGTGATGACCAATGTTGGACTGGCGGTAAGGTTGAAGCTTTGGATACACCAAGTCGCCAATCTGGAAATTTCGTTGCGCTCGACGACAGTCATGTTGCACTTTCATCCCATTCTGAGCATTTACCAAATTAGTTCGAAGCCAGTACATGAGTTCATCCCAGTTGCGCAACTGTTGGTCCACTTCCGCCACAATAGTGGTGCTAGGTAAATACAAAGAAACAGTAGGTGTGGAGGGCAACCGTAAACCCCCGGGGTCATCTTAGCGACCGTATGAAAAGTCGTGTTATACAACCATTCTACCCAAGGTAAACTTTTGAGCCACTACTAGGAACGGTCCCCTACATAATACCGAATATAAGTCTCCAAGCAATGATTAAGCACCTCTGTTTGACCGTCTGTTGAGGGTGGTGGTAGGCAGTACTCATCTTCAATTCGGTACCTCGTAATGAATATATATATATATATATATATATATATAATATAATATTATAGAGAGAGAGAGAGAGAGAGAGAGGCATGCTCACCTACGCACCTACGCACCTTTGCGCACGTGTCATGGGTGTCGAATCCGAATGGTCATAAGATGTGGAATCCCATTAAACCTCAGGGGTGCATTTTCACCCTGATCTAAGATTTTGGTGGACCATAGCAAAGAAAAATTCAAATCAAGGGAAGAAACTGTTTGCATTTTTCATGGCCACCGAAGTTTGGTTCAAAGTAAAAATTGGTACCAGGGTTTCAAGAGTTCTACTTCATGTGGACCGTTCAGATTTTCAAGATCATCAGATATGATGAGTTCTCAAAAAAGTTTGTATGTAGTCCGTGCGAACTAGTTCGCAGGTGAGTGTTCCGCTATATATATATATATATATATATATATATATATAATATATATATATATATATATATTATTATATATATATATATAAACATGCTGACGATCTGAAACAATAGTACAAGACATGCCATGAAGTTTGGAAATATCCCAGACAAACACTTCGGCCATATATCGAGCAGTGAACAGATGAGAAAGTGCACTAAAGTGAGCAGATTGCGAGTAATGAACAACGACAACCATAATTGCAGTCTTACCATAGGAGCTAGGAAGACCATCAATGAAGTGCATAGAAATGTCCTCCCATACCCGACCCAGAATTGGGAAGGGCTGCAACCAACCAGCCGGAGAGGATTTTTCATATTTTGTTGCTAGCAGACCATGCACTACCACAAACTGGCGCACATTTACCTTCAGGCCTAACCAATAAAAATTCCGAGATGCGTGTTTATAAGTTCAAAAATAACCAGAGCGATCGGCTGACGAGGAGGCATGAAACTCATGCAAAATAGTAGACTAAAAGGAAGACCTGGCAAGAATGACAATACGCACTTTATAGAGGATTAGCGAATCCTGCAATGAATACCCAGGAACCTTCATAGGCTCGTTGCGTAATTGAGCAAGAAGTTTGCTAGTATTTCGTGTTGAGGCATATTCAACCTTAAGGCCTGTCAAAAAAGAAAATTGTGGTAGGGAGAGCGAGTGAAAGGAACTCTCCTCAAGCAGGACAGAGCATCAGCCCCAATATTCCCTTTCCCACTACGTTCGACAATCTCTTAGTCATAGCTGAGCAATTAGGAGACCCATTTCTGTTGAGTTGGAGAGGATAGCCGCTGGTTAAAAAAAAAAAAAAAAAACTGAGACTACGATGGTCTGTCCTAATCTAGAAGCGATGGCCAAGTAGGGGTGTTGTGAGAGGGGCACCAATCTTGCCACCAAAATCCCGAACGAAGCATCCATAATAGCTTGTGAGTCCAAGAAACTCTCGAAAGCCCTTCACTGTTATTGGTCGAGGCCGATCCACCATGCATGCAAATGTGGAAGGATCAACAGTCGCTTAAAAATGATCTAACCCAAATATTCAATAGTCTGTTTGGCCAAACATACACTTGGAGCGCTTGATGAATACGCGATGAGCACGAAGGTTCTGAAGGGTCTGCCACAAGTGCTATCAATGCTCGTCCCAAGTTTGGCTATACACCAATATATCGTCAAAGAAGACCAATATGAAACATCAAAGAAAGGGTCAAAAAACATTGTTCATGAGGCTCTAGAGGGTTGTCGGTGCATTTGTGAGGCCAAAGGGCATCATCACTAAGAATTCAAAATGGCCATCATGTGTACGAAAGACGGTCTTATGGACATCCTCCAAAACCTGAATATGATGATGATGAACCGGAACAAAGATCTAGCTTTGAAAAGTAACGGACCACTCGTAACTCATCAAGAAGCTTTGATGGGGACATCTCGCGCACACGCACACCCCCCTTACGCACGTATGCAAGGAGGGGCCCACCTTCGATCTGGATCGATGACGACATCCATGGAGGGCCTCCTAATTAGAAAACTGTGTTTTGGTTCCTTGAGGTGGACCCGATCATCATGTGGATCCCATCATTGGATCATATGATCGTAGCCCACTACCCTAGATGACCTAGGACTTTGAGTTTTGTTTATTACCGTTATTAGGAACATCGTAAACGTTTTAGATTGCATTGATTAGTTGTTATTTTTTATTACTTCGTCTTTAAGTAATAGTATGCGTACATGCGCGGCGGGGTTGGGGTATAGGTCTTTCTTATAAATAGGCAACCCCCTGTAGGGTTTTTTCATTGAAGATGATTAATAAAAAATTTTGTTTTCCTGCTTCTCTAATTCTCTGAGTTGTGGAAACCTAATTGGGTGTGAAACTCTCCCTTCTTCGAAGGGCTAACTATCGTGGTGCGAAGCCACATCCATCCCAAATCGCCCCCATCTCCTACCCTCCATATTCCTCATCTCCTATAGTCATCCCCTCATCAAATCCACCCACGTTTGTAGCTAATCTTTCCCCTACAGCAGATTTCCAGAATCTAACCTACAGGAAGACTGAAACTTCGGCGAAGCACCGTGTTCAAACAAATCATCCGTTTGGCCTGAAATTTGGAGGGAAGGTGGCCCATCCCTGGCCAACCAAGCCATAGCTGGCCGATTCCAGATTCATGGATCACACACACGTGAGGGCTGCCATCCACGCACGTGCGTCATACCGGTTTGCTGTCCACACGTGCAGGCTGATCACAGGTTCCCTCTCGTCTCTATTTCACTCCTCTTTCGCCTTGTTTCCATAACCCTAACCCTAGATCATCTCAAATCCCCAAGTTCTATTCCACTTTTGAAACCCTAGGTTTTCCCGAATTAAAACGTGAGAATCCCTTGGATTGGGAAATAATCCTTTGTATGTGTGGATGAATCTACCATCCTTTGAGCATTGTTTGGTCTATAATTTTTAATTGATTTAGCCCTAACATGTGTAGGCTTGGACCCTTGTAGATTCCCCTTGTTGAATGCTTGACTTTATGAGGGATGGAATTATTGTGATTGTTTCTAAATTATTATGATCTAAAGCCTGAAATCTTGCACATCATATCTAATTTTCATGTCCTGCATCAAGCTTGTCAATCACCGGAATTGGGAATGTCTGACAGTGATCCGGTTTGGGGCATGGTAAGCGAGACAAAAGCATCAGGAGCCATCTTTCTTGTGAACAAGCAACACCAAGGATGAATACAGACTGATGTTAGGAGCCTAGGACGGATGACGCTGGAACCGAAAACAAGAATCTCTTGCACAAACTACTCAATCTCTGATTTCTGAACATGGGGACAGTGATAGGGTTGAACGTTGGCAGGGGGTGCTCTCGAGATAACCTCAATGCGATGGTCCTCAGAATACACCGGATGCATTCCTTGTTGTTCTGCAAATATATCTACAGAAGTATCCAATAAATTAGTGAAAGCAGGAGGGTGGGATGGAGGTTCATTACCCGCTGGTGAAGGGCTCCTTTGCATCAACTAGCCTTGCGGTTGATGTTTGAGTAAGCTTTCCAGTGAGTAGTGAATACTAGTGGGACATAAGTCAGCCGCCCGTTGCCCTTCGAAGTGTAATACTAATCACCTATGGAGAAATCCACCATCATGCGCTTGAAGTCCCACAAAACAAATCCTAACTTTTGCAACCACTAAATACCCAACACCGCATCCGATCCTTTAGGAGGTAATAAAAACGTATCAATGGTGAATCGATAACCCTGGATGTCAATTTTGACATCTTTTGCACCGATCCGAACATTCTATTTTTTTTTTTCAGCAACCATTACCTCAAAGGTGGAGGAATGGGCTATTTCACAATCCAAGTGTTCATTAATAAAATATGCATACTCCCACTATCAATTAAAATTAAGATAGTTTTTTTTTTTTTAATCAACCCTGCCACCTGCATAGCTTATGGGGAGTGAGACCAGAGAGAGCATGGAATGATATAATTCTAGTTGATCCTCGTCTTTCGTTGATTTCTCACCCTCGATCTCATCACAGTCCTCGAGCAAGAGAAGTTATTGGGTTTTACAATTATGGCCCTGCGCTAACTTCTCGTCACAATTGTAGCACAACCCCTTCTCTCGACGAGCTTACATATCTGCCCAAGTCAACTTTTTTATGGGAATGGTGCTACCAGTTCGAGGGTTGTAGGTAAGGTGTTCAATGATTTGCCTGAAGCGAATCTATTGTTTCGGCAAAGCAGCTGGAGCTTTTCTTCTTGCATACGCGCTACCCCAATTGCTTGCAGCAGTGTTGAAGGCTTGAATATTTTCACATCCGTCTTGATCTCCTCCTAAAGGCCACTGATGATGCAGCCAATGACTACCTTTTCAGACCAGCCTACTACACGGTTTGCCAACTTCTCAACTCCGTCTAGAATAGAACCTAATTGACGCAACGTAGAGAGTGCTGCATCAAAATCTTCATAATCTGTCGATCCAAAACGTACGCAAAGGGCTTTAGCAAAATTGTTCCAAGTCAAATTTGATTGAGTTTTCTTGTACCATTGAAACCATTTCACAACTTCATCTTCAAGATGGAAAGAAACAAAAAGTACCTTTGATCCTCTGTAGTGTTGTGATATTTAAAAAATTGTTCAGTGCGATAGATCCAATTCATAGGATCCTTTCCTGCGAATTTGAGAAAGTCAATCCAAGCAAATTGGGTATGGATGTTGTCGGTTCCTGCCTTAGGTGATTGTCCACCACGCATGGCTTCGGGTTCTGCAACACCCTCCGCCCTTTTGCAGTTGTTGCCTGCACCAGTCGGTCATATTTCAGATTCATGGCTGTCACGGTTTTTGTATCTCACGCAGTGCTCTCCAACTGCAGCACTTCGTTCTCCAACTTTTCCATCTTAGAATCCATCTGTTGTCTGGTATTTGTCATGGAATCCTCAAGAATGAAGCTCTAATACCAAATGGTATGGATTCTATAGCGATTAAGAGGGGAAAAAATTGGGATTTGTGGGAGTTTTAAGGGGTGAAAGGGTGGCAAGTGGATATAACAACGCTAAGGCTGGTCAAATTCGAGGATGACCAGCCTCCTTGCTCATGCAAAGAATTTGGGGAAATTTCAGCTTAGGTTTCATTTATCCCTTATTTACAGTCTCCAAAATACAATAAACCTAGACACGAAACCAAATACAATGAACCTAGACACCAAACCAATACAATGAACCTAGACACCAAACCAAATACAATGAACCTAGACCCATACGCAAGGTCCACAACCCGTCCTCTAATCTAGACCATTCATCAACTCCTCCCCTTACAAATCATCTTAAAAAAATAAAAATATCCTATGAAAATAAGATAAAAATAAACAGTCACATAACAGTATCGGCCCAGCTGAAAACCAACACTATACAAGTGTTAAAAATTTTTTTTTTTATTTTTATTTTTTTTAAGGCCAAAAAATAAGTGTAAAATTATAAGGAAAGTGTTGTTTTGAGAGGGGGCATTCAAGAATATGTCATTTCTGTGTTCTAGATATGTATATAATAGTGTATCAGACTAATCTTTATTTTTTTATTTTTTTTTTTTTAAATGTTGTCTATCAACTTAGCGTGCTAAAGGTAAATCAAATGGGCCCTAACTAAACAGAAATCAAGTTTGATTTCACAAGATTAAGGCCCATTACATTGAAATAAAACAAAAAAAGAAAGATGAAAACACGGAAAAAAAAAAAAAAAAAAAAAAAAAAAAAAAAAAAAAAACATTAAAATGATGGTTTACCCTTCTTTTCCTATTTTTCTTATAACGGCCCATTCCGCTTTAATTCGTCAAATCCCACCAAAATCTATTGTTTTGATACCCAAAAAAGACCTAGATCTAGTGTAAAATAACTCTTAAGCTTCCACAATTATTAAAATAAAAGAGGAAAAATGAGGTAAAATTATAGAGAGAAAATGAAATTCGAGTCTTCATGGCCGAATCAGGTTGTATCGGCCATATCAGACATGAATTGGTGTCGATACAGCCTGTATCGACAGATACAGAACATTTTTTCAGAGACAAACTGATACAGACCCGCATCATGTATCGTAACGAGCCGATACCAAGGTGTTCCGTAACAGTAACGGTGGTGGACCTTTACGATACGGGGCATAATGGCTATTACGGCCCCGTAATGGCCGTTATGGTCTATCTTTTTTGCTTTTTTATTTATTGAAAAAAAACCCTGAAAAACCTATATCTGCCCCATAATGTTGACTAAAAAGTATGAAAAATTGTGTATGTCCTGTAATAGACCATTACGGGGCTATTATGGCCTTTATAGGAGATGCAATGTGCTGTTAACGGCAATTATGGGTCATTTTTTTCATAACAGTTGTTACGGCCGTTACGACCCCGTAACGTGTAACGGTTGCCACCGTTACCTTTACGTAACGGCCTTTACGACACACCATGGCCGATAAAAATATAATACATCGACTGATAAGATGCGAATATTTGAACCATGTTGAACAAGGATCTTTGGGAAAGTAGCTATAGCAAGGCGGGGCCATAAAAATATCACAACCATCTCAAAAAACTTTCGAGGGAGGTTGGGTTGTTGAAGAATCAGGAATCCAACCCTGTTAAAGGTTGGCATCCAAATGATTCAAGAAAGAAGGATGTCATGCACTAATGTCATTTATCTCCTCACCGACAATACCATATGTTTGCAAGATATTTTGGGACTGGATTTCCACCCATAATAATTGTTTTTTTTGTCTATAAAGGCGTTAGTAAAGAGACTCCACAGATCCAAAGTGTGGATTTCATTAATGGAAAGAAGTGGAAAAGATGCTCTAGGATGGGAGCTTGTTCTCTTATGGGCCTTTGCAAAGGATATGGACAAACTTGGAAGAAAATGAGGCAGTAGACGAGGTGGACGGGCCTTTGCAAACCTCCCTTTGGTGGCTTGGAAATGATAGCTATGCTAGGATCTTGCTTCGGTGAGGTTGTGGAAATTGATCCTCGATCAAGATCAATGAAGAACAAAGGAAATTGCAAGGGTTTCCATTAGGAAAGTCAAATTTTGGGAAGGATTAGGAGATCCATTTGTAAGTTGAAAATGTAAGGTTTGAAATCTAGGTGTCGCTGAAAGATGATCTCCATAATCGATCTTCTTTTTCTAACACCGAAATTCTTAAGAGAATGCTGGACGAAAAAACCAAATGCAAAGTAACCGCAGGATCCTGGGGAGCAGTCAAAGGAGACAATGACATGGGTGGGTCACCCTGACAGCTGGGAAATCGAGTGTCACAAGTTTTCCAATCATCAGGAAGTCATGCTACCACAAGACCCTTGTGACATGGCTTGTACAAAGTCTTTTTAGAATTTCAAACTCCATGGACAGATGGTGCTCTCGCAGGACAGTTGTCCCGTTTAGCATCATGACAGGGGACTTGGAGCTTGAGGCGACAACACCCTTAGGAAAGGGTTAGTTGGTCTCCACAAGTCAACAATGAGGATTTAGTACTTGCTCCACATGGTCACGCGTGATGACGATTCGAGAGAACAACATCCTTGTCATTTCACAGATGGAAAATGATGTTGCCCTTTGCGTCTTATTTGCAACTGTTACTTAACAAATCCAAACAAATCTCCAGACCAGAAAAGAGCTCTATAAGGTGCAAGATGAATTGGCGATTGTTGTCTATAAAACCAGGAGGGGAGTATTCTCCAAGGAAGTTGCCGCAATATCGTTTGGAAGCCAAACCCCCTTCTAGTAATTCCTCCCAATGTTTAGACGAGAAAATAGTGAAAACCATTGGGCAAATTAGGTTGAAGAATCAAAGGCAATTGAAGAGAGCAGGGAAGGTGGCCATCAATCAGGCCAAAGAGGCAATGACAATCTCCTTCAAGACTCCGTGGTGAATCCGATTATGATCAAGGTAGGAAGGTGGTGGGAATGGCAATTGATCCAATGGAAGGCAACCTGCGCCACATTCTCTAACCATTTGGAGAACAGGCAACAGGAAAGAAAGCAATCATCTCTCCATTGAAGTGTCCAATTAAGTGGGAAATTCGTAATCTTTCTTCTTCTTCCGTTAATTATGAAAAAAATAAACCCAATTAAAGGAGGATAGGATCTGTGGGTCAAGATCCAGACAAGGGAAAGGGTGTGAAGAGCGGTTCCCAAACAGGATCATCACTAGAAAAGTAAGGGTTTGGGTTGACCAAAGCTCAAAAGACACATACATAATGTCTTAAATATCATTTTTCAAACCAATAGCTCTGGCTAATAGCTCAATATCACTGGATATGCAATAAGATATCCACCTATAATGGGCATTGTACATGATATTAACAATTTTATCATAAATATCGGCCGATATTTCGCAATATCAAACTTTTGTGGCACATCGACGCACTTCTCCTTATATAAATGTAAGTTATTATCAATTCACAAGTGTCAATCAATCCAATTATAGTCACAGAAATTACTAAAATAATCAGGGGCGGGGAAGCAGTTCTTACCCAAATTTTTTGGGGAATTCTGTTTGTAGGTGTGTTTTAACACTCCACTTGATCTATTTCGCAGCAAAACACAAATTTGGTGCACAAAACACAATTAATGAGATTTCAGGCCAAAAACCCAAAATTGAGAAAATTGTGATTTTCTTGTTTTTTGTTTAAATTTGATTTTCAACAACACTTCGCAAGAAAATTGTGATTCTATTTGCTTAATTCATTTTTTTTAACAAGTTAAGATCATGCTGCATGCATTGAATAGATTTCAAGCAACTAAATTTATTTGCAAAGTGAAAGAAAGAAATTGAGGAAAACCAAATTTCTTCTGTTTTTACCCTTTAAAATTGGTATATAACTGTAGAAAAAATACATATTGATGACTGGGAACTGATTTACAAATTGGTCAGAATCTTTTAACTTTTAGAATATATATATAATTAACAACAAAATTTGAAGGATGACAAGCACTTTCATTAAAAAAACTGCGCCACAACAAACGAGGCAACGAAAATTACAAAGAATACAACCAGAGATGGTCTGCATTACAGACCCAAACAAAAAGTAGAATGATTTTAACATGATCAACCCCTGCTGCCCATTCTAATACATCCCTCTTAATTTCCATACGACTTCTTCCCAGGGCCCTGCTTTGTTGCGGAAGTATTGAGCATTACGCTCACCCCAAATGTTCCAAAGGATTGCGAGCAAAGACAAATGCCAAAGAGCAAGCCCTTCCTTAACAACCAGGACTCCATGCCACATCCAGAACAGTTGTTCCACTAAATTGAGGCATTACCCAAAAGATTTCAAACACTTTAAAAATGTAACCACACCTGACAAACAAATGGGCAATGCAAGAATAGGTGGTCCACATCACCCTTGCAAAGGAGATGTGTTGGGAAGAATCATAGCCCGCTTCTGAAGATTGTCACCCTTAGAATGGGTTGCCTTCCTAGTTCCCACCAACCAAGCAAAAGGCACGCACTTTTAGAGGAACGCCATACCCAAAAAGCATGGGAAATCTCGCGACCTCCGGTACTCGCCCTTGCCCGAAAAAGGTATAGAAAGACTTAACCGAAATTGTTGAATGGGAAGGCACTCCAAATTAAGGAATCCGAATGAAAAGGGCAAGGATAGACAAGATGAAGGCAATGTTTTAAATAGCGAATGGCGTGTAGCATAGCATTCACCCCTCTAAAGCGTAAGGCGTAAGCTACATAGTGTGTAACGTAAGCTACATGCTAATTCTAGATTTTTAATCAAGGTTGCGCTTAGTTGCACTAATTTTCATGATATTTTGGACCAAATTAGATTGATTAATAATAAAATTTAACAATATTTCATGATATTTGGTGCAACTAAACTCAACCTAAAGTAATATAGGGTAATGATTAAGTGTAAATGTAAAGATAGCAATGAACTGATTTAATACTATTACTTATATTATTTTTACTAAAACCTTTGAAAAATTAACTAATTTTATTGAAAATGGAAAAATGTAACAAATCATTGAAAACATTAATTGATTTTAATGTTGTAGTGAAAAATAAATTGCAATGTGAGCTACATAGCGTGTAGCATAATCTATATGGCATGTAGCGTATGCAAATTATTATTATTATTTTATTTTATTGGTTAGCTTGTTAGTACACACCCCACTGTCAATACAGGCTTCACTGTATGCAAATTATTATATATATGTCATAATAGAGATATCCAGTGGATGATTGACCACACCACTCAAGACCATGATCATGTGGTGCTCATGTCACACTCGGCAAAGCCAACTCAACATTTCTCGTCTTTAAAAATATTGGCACAAAATGAGGAAACTATTGGACAAAGCCTTGGGTCCATAGACATTAATGATAACAGGGTAGCTCCACTTGCATGTTGCCTGATGGATAGCTCGTATGGCTATGGCATGAGCAACTTTGACCATCAGGGATATGCTTATAGACGAATGTATTTAGGATGTGGGTATGGGTATGGAGCATTCAACCATGGCCACAATCAATGCCACTGGGAGCCGCCGCCGTGACAATTATAGTGACAACTCAGTATACACCAATGGGCACACTAGTGCACATTGATATTGATAAGGATGAGTCCCTTCAATATGTTCGAGAGTACATGCCTGGCATCATAACCTAATAGTTGGGCACATATTGCATTTATGTAGAGCAACAATATTATGGCCGCCCCAACATGACATTTGAATGATATAAACTCATTTTGAACATAATTGCGTCATTTATGGCTGAGGACACGTAGTTTTGTCCCATAAACAATGGAATATTATTATGCATAGGTTTTTGCAATTGTTTTTTTTTTTTTTTTTAGAGAGAGAGAGGACATGTGTTGAATGATATAAACTCATTTTGAACATAATTGCGTCATTTATGGCTGAGGACACGTAGTTTTGTCCCATAAACAATGGAATATTATTATGCATAGGTTTTTGCAATTGTTTTTTTTTTTTTTTTTTTTAGAGAGAGAGAGAGACGTGTAATCATATGTCCTTTAACATCACTTGAAGTTCACTGAAAATTCCACCATTTTCCTAATGTTTTCCCAATGTTTCCCTTGGACTACAATACTTTATACACAATATCTGCAATATTTCCCAAAATATCCGGCAATATTTTCCAATTCTCGAAGGTGCAATATCTTGTGTGATGCCAATACTTAGAACATTGTGCATATAGCCACACTTCAAAGGGGGAAGATTGAAGATATGTCCGATTTGATCATTAGATCGGTGTGAAACGGTGGTAACAAGGTTGATTGAGGGGGGTTGCAATTAGTTAAGAGCCTACAAAGGAAGGAATAGTAGTCATCTAAAATGTGGAGCTCTTTCAAAAGATGGATAGTTGGTCTAGATCAAGCTCAGTATTCGATTTGAATCTTGAAAGAATGATTTTAATGGGTACCTTCTGCCAGATCCAGCTTCTAGGAGGAACTGGATTCAGTCAATGGTAGACGGTGTTGGGGGTGTCGACAACATCATCAGATCTACATAGTGATTTTCTAATATCATCGAATTCCATTGGGTACCTTCCATTGTTATCAAATGCGATCGCATATGCGCATATGCGATCGCATATGTGCATACTTTTGATGAAATCGCATATGCCATGATGGCATATGCGATCTGGCAAGTATGCCATGGCATACTTTTGTATCGATAAATATGCGATCGCATATGCAATATGCGATCGCATACTGCATATGTGATCGCATATTTCCCAATGCCTGGCAATTTTTATTTTTATTTTTTATTTTTTCAAATTGGAAAACTCATATCCCCTCCATTTTCACTATTCTTTACTCCAAGCTCTAAATCTCTTACTCTTTCTCTCTTACACCTCTTTCTTTCTTACTCTAATTTCTCTACAATTATTTCAATTATGTTTATTTTTTGTATTTTATAAGTTATGCTTACTTTTTGTAAATTGAGTTGTAAGTTATAACTTGTAAGTTGTTTCAAGTCATCCATTTATCATTAAAATTTCTTTTTTCGAAGTTTAATAATAATTAGTTATCTTTTAATGTAGCTTGTTGATTGTTTTGTTAAATTTATCTAATATAAGTAATTAAATATATCACTTAATGAAACACAAACTATAATGAAATAAGTAAAATAACTCAATCCAATCATGTGTACTAATGTTTTTCCCTCTTTTTTTTTTTAGATTTTTTTTTTTTTTTTGAAGAAAAAAAAAATATGCCATGGCATATGCGATTGTACGATCGCATATGCGAACAGCATATGCTGATCGCATGCAATCGCATATGCGATTTGACAACATTGGACTACCTTCTACCATTCTCTCCCACATGTTCCTAGTGCAATTCGTAAAATTAATTCCATAATGGTGCAACTTTGTGCATCTCCTTTATTCTTGTAAATAGGCACTAGGGGTTGCATGTGGAAAGGGGACGAAAGCTGTTGGGAAGATGGGGGGGGGGAGGGAATGGCTTTAATTAGGGTTGTTTTTTGTTCTATTGCACAGTGTGATGCTTGATAGGCCCACTGAAATTGTACACAAAGTACACATCAACTCAATCATTCACACCATCCAATTCGAAGGGCCCACCGTAAACCCAATCCCATATTAGTATTTGGTTGAACAATCCTTAACATATAAACTGTTCAAACATGTTTTCTAAATCGGGGCCATTGGACCTTTTCATCTCAAGCCCACTAAATGTTTGTAAATCATTTAGATAAGTTATGACAAAAGTGTAAATTTTGGCTTATGATCCATCTAAAGTGCACCTCACAATTTGAACAATCCAGTTTAATTTTTGTGTTTTTCACAAGTAAAACATCTCACTGCCTACGTATCATCCATCATGCTATTTCAGATTTTGAAGGTTTTCCTCCTTTGTTTGGCATGGACTACACGATTCAACTCTTAATTACCTACATGCCTTTTGGTTTAAAACCCTTCCCATGTCCTTTTTTTCCACACACTCACACACCCTTTTTTTCACACACTCATGCACTCACACCCCCACACACTCTCTCTCTCACGCACTCGCACCACAAGGGATGCTCAAACCCGTGACCTCGTGTTGAAACTCCAGAGAGTACCACCGAGGCACTGCAACAGGTGCCCCTTCCCATGTCCTTTAATAATGCATAATTTAGCAAATAAAATAACTAATTGCATCAAGATTTTCACCCCTAGCTTCCTTTAGACATAGTAGAGATGATGAATCCAAGCATTAACTGTTAGATTTAGCGTCACATGGAGGAGAGAGAGAAAGTGGTCTGCAGAACGCGGGAAAAGGGAGGAGGAGATTGTGAAAAGGTCCCTTTGATGAGGAATTTTTTTTAACGAATAGAAGGATATTATTGAAAGAGGAAAAACACAAATAAAAACCCAGAAATGGCAAACGACATCTCAACAACAAAACATACGAATATGCAGCAAGGCGCTGCACACTCTACTCAATGATACCCAATCAGTAGCAGAGAATATCCTGTAGCACACCTTTCCACTAACTGATCCGCTTCAGAAATAGCCTCACAAGGAATGCTAACAGGAGGAAAGCTCCACCCGACACACACATCATGGATTTCCGCAATAACATTTGCCACTCTCCAGAGGCATTTAAGGCTGGAACCCCAAGAGATTGTATTTCTGGAGTCGCCCTTGAGAATCACCAGCCCTTTAAAAATCTCCGTCACCATCTTGACAGCTTGAATCAAAGCTATAGCTTTGCAACAATTTGATTCCTTTATGCCTATCAGAGCTGAAAACTCTGCCATAACCTTGCCCATATGACCACAAAGAATTCCCCCAACACACGAGCGCCCTGGGTTCCCCATGAGCACCCATCAAAGTTCATCTTGAGGTGACCCAAGGGAGGGGACTTCGACTTCCACATGGCAATGGGCTTAGAACTTTTCCACCAGCTGTGGACATCGAGCCAAGCAACTGAGAAATCCAAGCAGGCATTCTGAAGAATCTATGATCAGCCCTGGCCCATAGGGTGAGGACTGGAAAAAAAAAAAACTAATTGATAAGCAATGCAGCAAGGCCTTTTCTTCAAAGATCCTGTCATTTCTCTCCAGCCAAAATAACTAAAGATCAGCAAAAAGGACTTCTCACCCTAAAATCCTGCCACTCCCAGTCACACCCCAAGCCTTCACCAGCCAGCCTTTGTCTCCTGAATGGACACTAGGATCATTCAGTAAATGTCAAACCTAGAGAAAATCGAAGCCCAGACCTCACACGCATAGTAGCAATGGAGCATAATATGGTTTGCATATTCTTCTTGATTTTCACACAGGAAGGACCAGTTAGGTGATGCAAAACCACAGTTCTTTAGCTAGTCAACTGTCAAGATTTTTCCCACGCTGCAATCCAGAGAACACACGGACCTTCAACAGCACCCTCACTTTCCAATTTTTTTCAAAAAACTAAGAATGAGGGGCCATTTCTTTCCACCAGGAAGCGAGCTAGAGATTTTCAATAGAGATTCCACTGGGTTCTGCCATCCAAATCCTCTTATCAATCCAGTTATGCGGCAAGGACACCTTCTGCAGCATGCTAAGCAGACGCAAGAGACTGGCTATCTCCGAATCTTTAGGGTTTCACTGGAACAGTAAGCACCACAACACTTGATCCCCCTCCCTCTGGAAAAAAGAGGCCACCAGAGCTTCTCATTGATGTGGGACTTTTTTATTTCTTTTTTTCTAGAAAGGCAACTGACTTTTATTAGAAAGGGAGCCAAAGCTCAAAGAATTACAACCAACTAAATCCTAGAAAGCAACTACCAATCCTCGTGGCCGAACTAAGGCATGAAGCCCAACTTATTACATCCCTCCTTATTCTATTATATACAATGTGACCGAACTTTTTGATGAGGTATTGGCTATTTTTACTTGTTGGCTTGTGTTCAATCTAAGGACATGTATAAATAATCCAAACAATTATATGATGCCTCATTGTAGATGGGGGATACGTGGGGAAAAATCTCAGATTGGAATATATCAAGCCTTTGATAATTGAACTACTTTCCTTTTATCATGGACCATCATAGTTAAACATTCTTTTGTGGACCGGTGTTTCGACATTGAAAACTGTTTTTTTTATCAATCATCTATTGTGTGTATAATCTGTGCGGATCATTGCAAAATGACCCCAGATCCAAGGGAAGTCCAGAAGTAAGAAATAGCAATAATTTGGGATGCATTTATGAGGGCCGAGTATGAACTCAGCCCACATTTCGTGGGTTTAAGTGAGCAGGTAAAATCATGCTGACCTCTTGACCTAAGGAGGCAGTAAACAATTTCAACTGTACGTTGTGAACACATGGCTGGACTCACTACATACCTAAATGCCTTTACTTTGGCTAAAAGCCCTTCCCATGTTCTCAAATAATGCAAAGTTTTAGCTATCTCGGGGACTAAGTGCATGCAATTTTGCCCCTGGCTGCTCACGATAAAAAATAGTACATGTTGCAAAATGATAATACATCTCTTTTATTTTTCATTTGATATCTTGGTTAACCTTTTTTCTTAGTTATCAATAATATATTTAGAAGGTATAAATCACAAAAGGCTAGAAACTCATTATTGCGAATAGACACTCTTAAGACCCCTTCTTTGCCAAAAGAATCAAATGGTGTTTCTACCCTCTCTAAATATGACAGAAATTACTTATATGGTGACACAATCCTACGCCATAAACATTGAACAACGAAACAAAACATAGCAAGGTGAGAAATCACCTTACCACAAACAACGCTAAGCACCTATATTATATTTGTCATATGATAAACCCAGCAGGTATGCATTGAATGTGGAACCAAATTTCTCATGTTCTAATTCTTTCTCTATAGAAAACTTTCCAATCAGTACAGCATGTGAAACTGGTCCTTTATCACTGTCCCTACGTCATCAGTAAAAGCTTGCAAGCCAATGCAGAGCCCCTCAAAGTAGATGAAATGTGTGCATCTTTAGAACCACAGCAGAATGTATCAATGTAAAAAACGGCGTACTTCATCAATTATAATTTTCATCCCACTACCATCCCCATTAAAGTATAAAGAAGAGTTTAGAGATTTCCGATATAAGCATTCCTTTTTTGGAGGACAATTCAAATGAAGAAGAGACTAATGATCTTTTCTTTTTCTTTTTTCTTTTTCTTGAGGGCATCCCTGCACCTCAGGGAACTCAAAGCATGTAAAAAACAGGCCTAGGTTGGCACTCCTAGGGAAAGCAAGGCATAATATTTACAGAGAAGCATAAGGGGTATCGTAGTTATGTATGAACGTTCAATAACTGGGCATGACCATTTATGTCAGCAAAGCAAGGATTCTCCATTTATGATTATCATTAAATGTGCATAATAGGACAAGGGATTCACCCAAAAGGATGTGGGTGAAAGCAATAAGGATTTGATGACCTATGGTTTAATTGAGGACATGGTCCTTGATAGAGTGGAATGGCGGGAACGGGATTCATGTACCCAACCCCAGTTAGTGGGATAAGGCTTAGATGATGATGATGATGATGATGATGATGATTGAACAAGCATGAAAGCAGAAAATAAATGTGAGACCACATTTGTCGTGGAAACAAGTCAACACTCAACACTAACCCAATCCAAAAACAATGACAAAGAAAACGTTGATGAGATATAAAAGGGACCCACGTTTGACTGGCTTTGGCTTCTCTTTGATATAATCCTTACTGCTAGAAGTTGACCCTCCTTTGCTTTGTTTACCCTTTTGTACAGGCCTGGCAAGCGATACCTTCACATTCGCCTGCAGAATGACAAGGTGACAGTAAATTTTAACCAAGTTTCAGCTACAAATCAGTAACCCAAGTGACTGTAGGCAACAAAACCTTCAAGTCCTCATCAATCAACTCCTCCTTATTGAAAGATTCAATGCATGCAAGGGCGGATTCACGAGTTTTGTAATTAACAAAGGCAAAGTCTTTTCTCCTCTCCTCGCCGATTGTATGTTTCGTGCAAGCACAACTCTCTCAATCTCCCCAAACTTCTTGAAATGCTTTCTCACTTTATCTTCATCCCAAGTTGATGGTATACCATCAGCATAAACTGATTTGACCTACACAAAGGGAAGTTGAACCAAAAAGTTGCCACAATCAACAATCTAATAAAAGATTTTACAATTAAAAGTGAAATAGTGAATCTCCTCACTATTCAAATCCGCTGTCTAAAATGGTACTAGTACACAAGAAAGTCTACAAAAAAAGATGAAATCAGTGGCTTTAGATCCTATATTGAGATGTGTGTAAATAAACCAGCATGAACTACAAGTTTTGATGTTTGTTAATCAATAGCTGGAAATGTATAACCTCCATGCATAAGCCTCCCACAAAATAAAAATATCCATTTATTACTGAAATGTAAAAATAAATAAATTTCTCTGTATAAAGAGCAAGAGGGAGCAAGAGCAAGAGAATAATAATAATAGCACACAAGGTACTAAATGAACTAGAACCATACCTTCAGCATCTCTTCTTCATCTGGATCGTTCAGGGGTTCAGCCCAAGAAACTTTGATATTTCGATCCTTACCAAAAACATCCTTCTTTTGAAGTTTCTTGTATGCATTTTGTGCATCTTTATTAGTTTCAAGTTCAAGAAATGCAAATCCACGATTACAGTTAGGATCATTAGGATCTGCCATGACTGTAACTGTGTCAATGTTGTCGATTCCAATTTCCTGTAACAACTTAGTAATCTGCTCATTTGACAGAAAAGAGAAGGAAAGAAAGAAAAGTTAGCTTAGATAAGTTAAATGCCCATAATCTATTAACTGTTGAATAAAACACTGAATAAATAAGTACAAACCATACATCTTCTTTCTTCCATTTTTTGTTGATATTACCAAGAAATATTGTGTCATTTCCCTCGACAGCTGCTGCTCCACATCGCTTTCCGCAAATCTTCAGTAATATTTAAAGGATAAGTATATTAGTTGCAACAAACAACATTGTGGACTTCCTTTTTTTCTTTTTGATGAAACAAAGATTGTCGACTAGAGAAATGGGTGATATTAAATAAGCTTGTGCTATGCATATCAATATCTTTGACACAAATGCAGGCCAATGTAGAGATATCTTAGTTGCACAAAGCAAGAGGGAGGGAGGGAGGGAGAGAGAGAGAGAGAGAGAGAGAGAGAGAGAGAGAGAGCAAGAGGAATGGGAATCACCCATTTTTGTTAAGTTAGAAATTCAGAACATCTTGGAATACATATGGTATGACCCTTGATAGAGCGAATGGCAAAGCAGGATTCATGTAGCCAACCCTAATTAATTGGTATAAGCCTTACATGATGATGATGATGATGATGATGAATACATATATACAAATATAGATACAGATATACAGCACACTATGTGTGTGTGTGTGTATGTGTGTTGTCGCATGGTACTGGCACCACAACTTGGTGTGGTACCAAGCAATTGTGGGGCCCACATGATGTGTGCATCAAATCCACCCTGTCCATCATGTTCAGCCCCTCACACTCACTGTAGAACCCAAGAATCAAGCCGGTCCAAGACTCAAATGGACCACAATATGGGAAACAATGTCAAATCATGCCTAAAAGCACTAAATTCACAAGGGTGCCCCACCAAAGTTTTGGAATGGCCTGAATTATGGTATATCCCTTCATATCCTGGTGGGATGTGTCTGATGCATGGATTGGATGACATATACACAACACAATATGGCCCACAATAAATTTGGAAGGTTTTATTGGTTGGGCATCCCCTCATAACTGCTCGCTGTGGTGTGGCTCACCTGAGTATAATAAAGGCCACTGCAGAGTAGCCCAACTCAAGAACCCTTTTAGAAGTATGTTCTATCCATGAGGTGGAAGGAAGTACGAAGAGACCCAAGCAACATACATGCTTTTGTACCACAAGAAAGAATATGATAAAGGCTTTAGTCTTGCAATTCCAAACTTTAACAAAGTCTTCAAGGTGGAACCAATGCTTCAAATGTTGGTATTGAGGCAATGTTAAATCAGGAAAGAAAGATTATCACTTTCTTTAACGAGAAACTTAATGATGCACAGAAGAACTACTCTATGCATGATCTCAAGTTCTATACAGTGGTCCAAGGCTCCAGGGGCTATGACACTGGGGCATTACTTGATTCATCAGGAATTTATTTTATGCTTGGACCATGAGACGTTGAAACATCAACTGCTAGCAGAAGCTGAGTGCTTGTCATGCAAAGTAGATAGCTTTTCTATAAGACCATACCTTTACTTTACATGAAGATGCTGGAAGTGAGAACTCCACGCATAATCTCAAGTTTTAAACAATCAGTAATCCAAGCACTACAACGTTGGAGACGATTACTTGATCCATCAGGAATTATTCCATACTTTGACCACGAGGCATTGAGATATCTCGACTCACAAAACAAGTTGATTGCTCATCATGCAAAGTGGGGAACTTTTCTACAAAACTATCTTTTGTGTCACAATGCAAGAAGTCATAACAAAACAGCACACGTTTTGAGTAAGAGATTTCACATTCGTTCATTCTTGACAAATGGCAAAAGATCTTAATGAGCTACACGAAGGACTGAGTGGACACTTTGAAGGAGATGAAACATTGGCCATAATATAGAAAAATAGTATCAGCACCACATGTGTCATAACATTGAACAGTTTGTAAGCACAATGTCACAAATGACAAATCTTCAAAGGTCATGTGCAAAACACCAGCCTCTATGTGCCTCTTCCAACCCTAGTCACACCATGGGTGGATATCATCATGAACTTTACTCTCTATCTTCCTAAAAATCAAAGCGGAACAAATTTACTTTCCATTGTAGCAGATTGTTCCTCAAAAGTGGCCCACACCATTCCATGCAAAAGGACAATGGAAGCTACACACGTCGCCGACATGTTTTGTCATATCCTGTTTTGCTTTTTCTTTGGTCTTTTCTTGCAGTCCCACGGCTCCCTGTTAAACAGTTCGCCTAATCTATCAGCTGTGGTTTTCTGGGTCTTTAATCAAGCAGCCTTCCCATGTTGTTTACTTCATCCTTTTTAACAATATTCTGCTGTTTCCTTTTCAAATATATTCTGTTTGCTTTAAAAAAAAAAAAAAAAAAAAAAAAAAAAAAAAAAAAAAAAAAACGCCAACGTATTCCCCAAAGAAATTGTGCAAATTCATGGTGTACTAAAAACTATAACTTCATATCACAATATGAAGTTTGCTGGGCAATTCTAGTGCACTTTAAGCATGCGGAGACTAAGCTTCAATTCCTAGGGCACATCAACCCCAAACAAATGACCAGACCGAGTTAACCAACATGGACTTTGGCAATCTCTTAAAGGAGTATCATAGGCAACAATGCATCTCAGTGGAGCATAACTTTACACCAAGCCTGAGTTTGCCTACACCAACTTAATAAATTGTACCACGAGCAAATCTCCATTTGAGATCATAAACAGACGAAGTTAACATCATATGTACTTAGTACGGTTACCGATACAAGACCGAGTGATCGAAGATGATCTTTGTTCAAACACATTCGAGACTTGCAAGCTCAAATGAAGAAGAAGAATCAAGAGAGACACCCAGGTATTGAGAAATTGTGAATATACATTACCAGTGTGTGTGTGTGTGTGTGTGTGTGTGTGTAAAGTGACTTGGTCATGAGCTTGATCTTCTAGAAGAGGCAGCAGGCTCTCGGCGGAAGACATAATTAAAAGGGCAGAATTATCTTTGTGTTATGCTAATCGAGCTAGGGAAGAGGAAATAAAGTGGCGCCAAAGATCCAGGGCAGTTTGGCTCAAACAAGATAATAAAAATAATCACTTCTTCCACAGTATTACTAGTGGATGGGGTGAGAATTTCAGATAAATAAAAGGTTTACGATTCGATAGGCTTGTTTTCTAAGAAGCTGCTAGCTGCTGAAATATGGGAGAGGCCAAGACTGGACTGTTTACATTTTCCTAAGCTTTCCTCTATCAATGCCTCTTCCCTCGAGGAAGTGTTAGCAACTCTGAAATCTATGTGTGGAGACAAAGCCCTGGGCCCTAATTGTTTTCCCATGCTCTTTTTCCAGAAGTTTTGGCATGCTGTCAGAAGGGATGTGATGAAGTTTATTGCAGAATTTTTTTTTATCAAAGTTGCCTTTCTTCTGAGCTTGGAGCGACTTTTATAGCCCTTGTCCCTAAAGTTGAAGGGCAGGAGCAGTAAAGGGACTTAAGACCAATTCGCCTCATAGGGGGTTCTTACAAAATCTTGGCGAAAGTTCTTGCCGCTAGGTTCAAGGGAGTGTGGTCTATGATTATATCAGAATTTCAGGGTGCTTTTGTTGCGGGAAGACAGATTTTGGAGAGTGCCCTAATCGCCAACGAATGTATTGAGTCCAGATAAAGGGAGAAAACTGGATTTGGCAGGGATTAAGAGTCTCGAACAGATGAACATTGCTCTTCTAGGTAAATGGATTTGGCGGTTTGGCTCCGAGCTAGGGAGAATGTGGAAGAAGTTAATTGCTAATAAATATGGAGTGCATCGAGGTGGATGGTCGGTTAGGCGATCCTCTCTTTATAGAGCTTTGTCGATGTGGAAGGCAATTGCAGTGACTGAACATTTGGTCCAAAAAGTAATCTCTCTCTCTTGGCAATGGTCATAACATCAGGTTTTGGGTTGATACTTGGTGTGGAGATACAGCTTTGCAAGCTTTATATCCGAGATTGGCAAGGATTGCTGCCGACAGATTT
Source organism: Magnolia officinalis (assembly GCA_021015155.1). Lineage (NCBI taxonomy): Eukaryota > Viridiplantae > Streptophyta > Magnoliopsida > Magnoliales > Magnoliaceae > Magnolia > Magnolia officinalis. Next base: position 20,265 of record JAJHSJ010000082.1, on the reverse strand, counting down.
ATCAGTGTAGCTGACTGTTATTCCACTAGCAGCGCCTCCTCAGCTTGGAGTCCTCCCTGTCGCAAAAATCTAACAGATGTAGAAACTGAAGATTTTATGGGTCTGCTCGCCTTACTTCAAAAGTGTATGCCTTCCAAGTCAGAATCAAGACTCTATTGTTTGGAATGCTCATAGCTTGGGGATCTTTTTGGTGAAGTATTTTTACGATACGATATCTAGATCTTCTATTGCTTGTGTTGTTCCCCATCCTTTTCATCATTGGTTTTACAGTGCCCCTCCATGTGTGGTGGTGTCTGTTTGGTTGGTGGGAAGGAGAAGGATTCTTATTATTGATAATATTCAAAGACGATCTCTCATCTTGCCAAATGTGTGTTTGATGTGTATGCAAGATGTGAAGTCTATTGATCACATTTTCATCCATTGCCCGTTTGTGAGGAAGAATTGGGAATTCTCTTATTATCTTTAAGCGTTGTGTGGGTGATACCTAAGGCGGTTGAGGATCGCCTTTTCGCATGGCACGAGGGAGGTTCAGGAAAGGTTGGAAGAGCCATTTCAAGAATGCATATTATGGCTATTTTGTGGGCAGTTTGGGGAGCTAGGAATGCTTGCTGCTTTCATAACGATCCGGCTTCAGTTGAAAATGTTATTTGTAGGACCAAAGACCTCACTTCTAAGTGAGCAGCCTATGTAAAGCTTTCCTATGACTATTGGGGGCTTTTCTTTTGTTTTTTCTTTATGGTTTTGTATTCTTTCGTGCCTTTGGTGCACTTTTCAATAAAATGTTGTTATCTCTCAAAAAAAAAAATAAAAAAATAAATAAATAAAGGGAGAAAACGAGCGGGATAGTTTGTAAGTTGGACATCAAAAAGCGTATGACCATGTGGATTGGGGGTTTTTGGACTGCATGTTGGATAGGTTGGGTTGTCGTCTGAAGTGGAGGGGGTGGATCCAATCCTATGTTCAGTCGGCTTCTTTTTCCATCATGGTTAATGGGTCACCAAAAAGATACTTTAAAGCGTCTAGGGGTTTAAGGGAGGGGGATCCTCTGTTCCCTTATCTATTTGCAGTGATTGGGGATGCCCTTAGTTTGATGCTTCGGAAAGGGGAGGAGAATGGGTTGTTTAGTGGGTTCGAGGTTTTAAGCAATAGTGGGCAGATTAGTCACCTTCAATATACGGATGACACGACTCAATTTTGTGATGCAGAAGAGTACTCAGTGGACAATCTTTGGAAGTTGCTTGTGTGTTTTGAAGCTGCCTCGACGTTGAAGATCAATCCAGCAAAATCTGAAATGTTGGGGGTTCATGTTGGTCATGATAATCTCAACGATCTTGCTCGTGCCTTTGGGTGTAAGCTGGGGACCTTTCCTTCGACGTATCTTGGGCTCCCTCTTTCCATTAGAAAGTCGCCTATTCATTTGTGGGACAAATTGATAGAAAGAAAGAATTTAGAAAAAGCTAACTTCTTGGAAATGTAGGTACCTTTCCTAAGGAGGCCGTTTGACCCTTACCAAGTCGGTTTTCTCTAATATGCCGGTTTACTTTGTCTATCTTCAAATGCCCCAAGTCAGTGCTAGAAAGACTTGAAAAGTTAGGAAGAGATTTCTTTTGGAAAGGTGCAAAGGAGAGTAGGAAGTTTCATCTTCTTAGATGGGAAAGAGGTGTGTAAACCAATTAATGAGGGTGGAGTTGGCCTCAAAAGTTTGGATGACACAAATACAGCTCTCCTTGGCAAGTAGATATGGCAATTCAGATCATAGGCAATCAGGCAGGTAAGAAGTGGAGGGAAATGCTGGCTAACAAGTACGGATTGCAAGAGGGTGGGTGCTTTGTGAAGTCCTCTTTATATAGAGCTTCGAGCATTTGGAAAGCAATTGCAGTGACTTCCCATTTACTTAGCAGGGGGGTTTCCTATCGCTTGGTAATGGGCGCCAAATATGTTTCTAAATGGATATTTGGTGTGGTGACCGTGCTTTTCAGGATGTTTCCCCTCAAGTGGCTCATCTTGCCATTGATAGGTCTATTGCATTGGCAAATTGTTACTCTTCTTGTGGGGGTTCGGTGTTGTGGAATCCTCCTTGTTGCAGGAACATGTTAGATGGTGATATTGCAGAATTCACTGGGTTATAGGATCTTTTAAAAGATGTGCACCCTTCGGATCAAGAGGAAGATTGGATTGTTTGGTCTAGACATAGCTCGGAAAAGTTCTTTATGCGGTCACTACTCGGGTTGATTTATAAGTCCCCACGTACTCCTGGGCCTCCTCGCCCATTTCATCATTCGTTTTTTGGAGGTCCTCCCCGTGTAACAGTGTTTTCTTGGTTGGTGGGCCAGAAGAGAGTGCTAACAATCGATAACATTCAAAGGAGACCCCTTGTCCTCCTAATATCTGCTTGATGTGAATGGAAAATGAGAAGTTGATTGATCATTTTTTCATTCATTGCCCTTTCGTCTCTAAAGTTTGGGAGTACTTCCTTCGTCTCTCTCATATTCATTGGGTGATGTCAAAGTCGGTGGAAGACTTGTTGTGGGCTTGGCATGGGGGAGTTGGGAAAGCTGGCAAAGCACAATGGAGGCTGATTATTATGGCCGTTTTTGGGGTATTTGGGGCGCATGGAACAGTCATTGCTTTCGAAATGAGTGTGCGGGCGTCGATAAGGCTATTTTGAAAATTAAGGATCTCATTTCAGATTCTTTTTGTTTAGGCTGCTTCGGCTATGATCTCTTTTGCTTTCTTGTAGGTTTTTTTGGTCTTTCAGTTGTATTCTTTTCTCGCCTTGCACGAGTTTCTTAACAATACTCTTTGTTACCTCTCAAAAAAGAAAGGTTTCCAAGGGAACTTCGAACTTATAACAAGCTCAAATCTAAGAAGATTGGAGCATTCCAAACCAAGAGAAAGTTGGGAGACTGCGCCTATGAGATTGAGATGTCAAATGACATAGAAATCTTTTCAATGTGGTCGATTTGTTCAAGTACTATCACAAGGTACATGACATGCAAGGCAAAGTTGGTGCTGATAAAGACAAACACCTTCTAGAGGAAAAAGAATGAAGAAGTTGAAGAATTGTTGTGCATGAAGCCCCAACACTTGATGACATCAATTCAAGCAGTATTTTTTTAAAGATAAAGCGAATTTTAATGAAAAGGCGCGAGATGGCGCCCAAAAGCTTACAGCCCCTAAGAAGCAAAAAGCAAAACCAATACAAGGAGACTAATCGGCTACAAAAGATTTCACCCTGCAAATGACGACCCGAATATCATTCCTAGAATTGTTGAAGCGTCTCTCATTTCTTCCCCCCACACCAACTAGAGGGCCACAAGAATCGCCAACTACCATTCTGCTCGATCTTACTGATGAAGACAAACCCCATGGCCAGCCTTCAATAAACTCTCCATCGATGAAGGCATGGCCCACTTCAAATTGAAGGAAGAAAGAATCGAATCCCAAACCTCCATTGTAAAGGGGCAATGGATGAAAAGATGATCAACAGTTTCTGCATTAACAGCATTACCCGTACATAAAATGCATATGTTCGGAATCACCATTCCTCTCTTCAAAAGATTTTTGATGGTTAGGACACTTTTCTTGCCCACAAGCCACGCAAAAGCCGCCGCCATTCTCAAAGGGACCCCATACCGCCAAACCATAGATGTCAAGGCTTGGCCCTACAGCAACGGAGAACAAAGCAACCTATAGAATGAAGCAACCAAAAAACGACCAAAATAATCTTTTCGCCAAACCAAACAATTGAGCTCCCCGGGTGATGGGCAAACTAAATGGATTCTTTAAGGAAGTTAAACTATATCTTCAACTTCTTCATTCAATAGGTTCCGGCGACACAGAGGAGACCACATGCCTAATGTTCCACTATTCGACCAACAATCTGCAATCAAAACATCCTCATCTATTGCTAGCCAAGCTAATCTTGGGAATTCATTTTTCAAAAAGGTCTCTGATACCCAAACATCCTTCCAAAATCTAATATGCTCACCATTCCTAGCTAAAGAAAAAGATCCATTCCAAAAATTAAGCATTGACACCATAAACACCCTTCTACAAGCCAGAAGCTCTATATATTGAGGTATCTCTAGTCCACCAGCCCCACTCCTCACAACCATATTTAAAGGCAACCGATTTTCTCCAAAAGAGAGATTCTTTAAATATGATTTTGAAGAAAGCTGATTTTGAAGATTCTTTAAAGATTTTGGGGATGATTCTAATTATGTCACTCAAACAAATATTTGGGGATGATTCTCTAGATTTACTTTCATTATTTTTAGGCCACTATAAATTGGCCAAAATCTTTATGGGTAGTGTTGTTGCTATCTTTGAGAGAATAGGTCGATTTGAAATCAATCTAATGTTGGAAAATCTTCACTACAAATTCATAGTGCGCATGTATTTTAGTGTGTTTAAAAGCGGGTTGTTCTAGGAGGTAAGATGGCTACATTATCTAAGTTTTGTGAGGTTTATTTAAGTATTTGTAAGAAGTTCCAAGTTTACTAAAGTTGTTTATACCTCTATACTCCATAATTGTGGGTGTGTTCTTCGTTCATTTTTGCTATTCAAGTACTGAGATGTCACTAATTTGATAAGTTTGGATCAAGACCCCACCTTCCGCTTGTGAATCCAAGGTGAGCTATCCACGGTTGGTCAATCAAATGAACTGTGTACATTACAAGGGAAACAATCTATAAATTATTCCGGAACTTCAACTCCAATATCAACCAACACAGGTCCAATCATGATGAATTCATGACGAGTAAACGACACAAAGAAGACGGGAATCCTCATTCCTCAATCAACTTCAACACCAGATAATCAGGTTTCGTCCCATGTAAGGTACTCAAAGCAATGGCTGAACCAAAACCACCGGAAACAAGAGATCTACAAACAATTTAGAAAGGACCCAACAAATTCCTTCAAAACATGGCTAGAACTGAGATTAAACTCATGTTTTAAAGAACACAATCAAAATCAACTGATGCAACCTCATTCATTGAGACAATCAGCTGCAGAGAGTATGAAAGCAGAGCAATAACTAGAGTCAACACATGAAAAAACAGGCTTTGAAATCCTGCAAGTGGTTCGGCGACAGATTGACAAAAGCCAAGATTAAAAGAGATCGGCAAGCTACTTGGCAGGATCAAGCATAAACCTTTAGTAAATTGAGCACGACCCTACAGGAACTTCGAGGAGAAAATCTTGCTTTTTAAGAAATCAAAATCAATTAAATGTATTAGAAAATTCTAATTTTGAGGTTGTGCATTAATCAAGGTGTCCCGTATCCGTTACGATACGGCCGTATCGGCCGATACGTAACGGTAACGGTTGACACCGTTACGCGATACGGGGTCGAAACAGCCGTTACGGATTTTTGTGACCGTAACAGCCGTTACGGGGCGTTACGGGCCATAACGGCCGTTACAGACCCATAACGGCTGTTACGGGCGTTTATATTTTAAAAAAAAAAAACCCCTTTACCGTTTTCCTTTCTTTTCTTCTTCTTCTCTTTCTTCTTCTTCTTCTTCTTCTTCCTTTTTCTTTTCTTCTCGGGCAGCTGCAGCTGCGGCTGCGGCTGCGGTTGCGGCTGCGGCTGCGGCTGGGACTGCAGCCTCCTCCTCCTTTCTTCTTCTCCTCTCTCTCTCTCTCTCTCTCTCTCTCTCTCTCTCTCGTCTCTCTCTCTCTCTCCCTCTTTTTTCTTTTTCTGTTTTTTCCCTCTTTTTTCTTTTCTTTCCCTCTTTTTTTTTTCTTTTCTTTTCGGTTTCCCTCTCGCTCCCTTTTTTTTTTTTTTTTGCGGGTGCACCACGCACCAGCTGCTGTAGGTACGTGTCACGCTAAGACGAGCGCTGACACTCCTCGAGCTTCGAGTTGTACGAACGGTTCGAAAGAAATCAAGTTACATGGGCTCCACAGTGATGTATTTATATATCTACACCGTTCATCTATTTTCAGATATCATTTAGAGCACTACCAAATAATTGAATTATATCCAAAGATCTTCTGGACCACACTAAAAATAGCAGCGGAAATTATGATTTTCACCGTTAAACAATTCGTAGGCCCACCGTAACGTTTATTTTCCATCCAATCTGTTCATAAGGTCAAGAAGACCTAAATGAAGAGGAAAAACAAATTTCAAATTGATCGAAAACTTTTGTAATCCCAAAAAGGGTTTCAATGGTAGACGTTCAATCCCCCCCTGCTTTTTGCTGTGTGGTCCACTTGATAATTAGATCTATATTATTTTTAGTGTCAAGCCTTAAGATGAGCTCGTCAAATGAATGGACCGTTTAGATATAACACATACCTCATGATCAGACCCATGTGACTAACTCACGTCAATACACGTGCCTCACTGACGCACACCTCCTCATCCGCGTTCAAATAAATTGAGACTTTTTTGTACACGTGTTGTATGGCCCCACCGTGATGTATATATTTTATCCATGCCGTCCATCCATTTTACCACATCATTTTAGGTCATGATTTAAAAAATTAGGCAGATCCAAATCTCAGGTGGACCACACCATAGGAAACAATGGTTATAGAATGCTCACCATTAAAAATTTCTTAAGGTCCACTGTAATATTTACTTTTCATCTAACCTGTTAATTGGGTCACATTGATGTGGATGAAGGGAAAACACACATGTCAGCTTAATTTAAAACTTTTGTAGCCCCCAATAAATTATTAATGGTGTACGTTTAATTATTGTTATTTCTTATGGCGGAGTCCACCTGAGCTTTGGATCTGCCTCATTTTTGGGCTCATGCCTTAAAATTATTTGGCAAAATGGATGGACGGTGTAGATATAACACATTCATCATAGGTGGGGCCAAAAAACTTGACACTCGTGTGCTACACTTCACAATTCGAGTCCCACCTAATTCGAGCCCTTAAAAAATTGTACACGAGACATGTATTAACTTAAAATTTGTCAATTAAATTATGGACTGTAATTGCTAATTCACAATGCCAAAATCAAATTATTTGAATAGTTTTAATTGTTAATTTGTGGACGCTTATTTTTTAAAATAGGGACATTTGATTTTTTTCATGATTCACTATCTAATAAATGTCCACCAATTCATAAGTGGGATAATGTCAATAAATTGCATGAATTTGAAGCTGATTTGGGGCATGGATTTGTCCTCCAAGTCAACCCCAAATTGGCAACGCCATCTACCTGAATTTAATTTCATTTTTTTAAAGAACTATTGGGAGAAATGATATTAAGTTGTTAAGTATATAAATTATAATTTAGAAAATTAAATATATGAATTTTGTAGTCAAATTCAATTTACCTGATTAAAAAATTAATCAGACAGTTCGATACACTTCTCACCAAAGAGTGGACCGTTACACCACCATAAACATGTTCCAATTTATAAATGAATGCATATTTGGAATGCTTAGAATATTTCGGATTTAATCCATATTTTTTCTTTTTTTTTTGGCAAAAAAAAAAAATTTTGCGCCGTTACGGGCCGTTACACCCCCGTATCGCCGTTACGCCCCCGTATCCGTATCGGTTTCGGAGGGCACCGTTACGCCAACCGATACCGATATGGGACACCTTGGCATTAATACTTTTTTTAAAAGCAGAAGAAACCCCATTGCTTCTAGTCCTATCTATTTCAATTTTTTAAAAAATAAATGACCATACCCCAGTATTCCATCAACAACCTTATAGGCCTAGGGATCATTTGGATGGGAGTAAATGGAGGTAAATGAGGGGAGTTGAGAGTAAAAGGAGGTAAATAGCCTCTGAGGTGCATTTGGATGGGAGTAAATGCATGGAAATGAAATGAATTGGGTATAGGCCTGTAAATGAAATCATCTCTCAAAGGAGAGATTTGGAAGTAAATGGGGTGAAATGCCTTTTTACACTCTCTTGGAGAGTCACACAAGTAAACAAAGGCGTAGCTACACGCATGTCCGCCGTATACATGGCACACTAACGGTACTCCGAAACAATCCAATTATCGGCCACATAACTAAAATCACACCAATAGAATTATCCAAACCGTCCAAAGGTTGGCCATCTAAATGGATAGTTAAAAAATGTTGGCAAGTTGCTTGTTTGTGATCCTTACATTTGTGGCCCACTCGAGGCTCGAAATTTACTCATTTTTGGCTAAAGTATATATTTCAACGGGCTTATTACAATCATTCTATCATAATAATTGAACACTAATTTGGGATATTGAAGTTGATTTGAGATATCGCATATGTTCCTGTGAATATATTGAAAAAAATCCAATGCATTCCAATTCCTCCTTATTTAATCCCACCCAAGTAGAATATTGGATTTCAAAAGCATTTCAATTACTCCCATCCAAACACAACTAAGTCATTTTTTTACACACGCACACACTCCCCACACACTCACGCCGTAGTGGGATTTCACCACCTATGGATACTCGAACCCTCGACGGTTGTAAGATGTACCACCGACTCCTAAGAGCTACCACCGGAGCAAGAGTAAGGATCCAAAAAAAAAAAAAAAAACACAACTAAGTCATTTACTCCCAATTCATTTCCCTCCAATTCCATTTCCCATTTACCTCCACTTACAAGATCCCAAACGAGCCCTATGGTAAATTGGCGAGTTACAAGATCTTGGGATTGTTTGAAAGATAACTCAATAGGATTTCAAACAGGACCAATTTCGTGTCTTTCTGACATTGTTTGCTACCCAAAAATGGGCCACAGGATTAGTGACGCAAATACTATCTCTAAGTTAAACAAATTAATCAGGGAAAACAGCTAAACAAGTTAAACAAGAACTCATGTTCCCTTAGGAACGTTTCATGGAACTCACAAAGTTGGGAGTTAGGACCAACCAAGTGGGCTAACTGGCCTATAGAAGATCACAGTTCACCAGAGTAAAAGATAACAACTTAAACACGATCTAATGTGAATCTAGGGTATCGATCAACTAGAATGCTGGTGTGGTTCAGTGATCAAGGGTGATTAATTCTCGCCCTGGTGCAACCTGCATCAATACAAGATGTTGCCAAAACTAAATGCCAATGGTTAGGCCAAGATAGCATTACAACTCATCAAATCATCACATTTTAATGTAAATTCAAGCTAACACACACGAAACAAAAAGGAAAAAGAAATTTTTCAAGAGTAGTGAGACCTCGACTTTGGCAATTCAGTCACGGCCCGCTTTGCATCCACCGCTGAGGCGTATCTCAAGAACGCATATCCCTTATTCTTCCCAGTCTGGCTATTCATCATCAACGAATCTCAACCACCTCCCCAACCTTTTCGAACACTTTCCGGATATCCTCCTCCTTTGCATCCTTATCCAACCCTCCATAAAAACCTCTGTCTTCCGCCGTCTCCGCCGCTCCGAAACTGTCATCTCATCATCCTGAGCAGCACCTAAATCCCCTTTCTCAGTTTCATTTTCCACCATGCTATCATCGATGAATCTGGTTTTCTGCAACGGATGGGCCATCAGGAGGATCAGCATTTTGGGCAGTAGGAAGAAATTGGGCCGGAGCAGTGGTGGGGGTGTTCAGGTCAAGAATTTCAGTCTCAATGGATTGACTAGTGCTAAGATTCGGGTTAGGGTTAGTTTCTGCTTCTTCTTCTTTCCTGATAGGAAGTTGGGGGCGATTCCAACTGGTTTGCGAATAATCCTTTTCGCTTTACGATCTTCTTTGTGACTTTGATGATGGTTTTGGGCTTGGTGATTTTGGAGGCATTTTCAGGAGAGGTAGTTTTCAGAGTGCTAGTGGTTTCCACAGTTGTGGTTTCAGGAGTGATGGTGGTTTTAGGGGCAGTGGTGACTTCGGAGGCTGCATTAGGATTGGCAGCGGTTTCTGGAGTGGTGGTGGTTTCTGGAGATGTACCGGTCAGCAACGGTGGTTCTTGAACTGTAGTGGTTTGAGGTTTGGAGGTGGCGCGTTGGGGGAAACAGTGATTTTGGGAGCGGGAGCAGTTTCTGGAGTGGTGATGGGTTTCCGGAGATGTACCGATTTCATTGGTGTTTGTAGTGATTTTGGAAGCGGTTGTGGGTGGGTGCTGGTGGTTTTGGAGGCGATTTGGGGGTTGGCCGGGGGTTTTGCGTGCTGTGGTTTTGGCGGTGACTTTTTTAGGGACTGTGGTTTTTCTTCCAGAGGAAGGGGTGGTTTTAGGGACAGTGGTTTCTTCAGGGTTGGTATTGGTTTCTACTGTTTGTGGTGTTTCAAGGGAGGTGGTTTTAGGAATGTTGGGAGTGGTCTCAGGGGAGATGGTTATGGGAGTGGTGGTGGTGGGTTCAGGAAACTAGTTTTGGGAGTGGTGGTGGTGGTGGTGGAGGTGTTGGTGGTTTCAGGGGATGTGGTTTTTTGACTGGGGTGGCTTCAGGGGACGCTGTTTCGGTGGAATTAGTTTTGGAAGCGATTCTGCGAGTGGTTTTGGGAGTAGTGGTTTTGACGATCTTTTTCTTGAGTGTCGTCTTCGGAGGCATTTTGTTGAGAGACAGAGCAGAAGAGGAGAAGAGGGGTTTGGGAGATGACGATGGTATACAGAGCAGATAATATACGAGGATCGGCCGGACGGTCTATCCCAGTGTTTTGAAACGCGAACCGGGCCGACTTGTACCGAGCAGGCGAGAACCAACAAGACGGCCGGTCCGAGTGGTAAAACTTGACCGGGCCAGGAAAGTCTGGGTTTGAGCGACCATTTCCCACGCCAGTTGGGCCCGGGTTGTATTTTCTCAACCCGACTTTAAACAGGCTGCGTTTGGGTTTGTTGAGTTAGACCGAATTCATGAATATTTTTACCCCTACAATTAGGTTTCTCAACCGCATGTGAATAAAGGGCTTAAATTTAACCACTCCCCCATTTGAAATAGGAAAATCTACCCCACTTGATCTGAACTAGTAGGGAAAGTATAGTCTAAAAACACTAAGTGTTGTACCCTATTTTTTAGGGCTCTTTGAAGAATCAATTAAAAAAGGACATGTGTCATTACACGAAGAAAGGACATGCGTCATCACACGAGATGTATATATCGCTTTCTTCTGTTATTTTCTATGCTAAGTGTGCAAGCGTGTTAAAATTGAAATTGCGGCTTCAATTCAAACCGAACAACAATTGACCCCAAGCACCAAGATAGGCAGACACTTAATGTATGACCGAGATCCAAAGAGATCGGTCGACTATTCAGCCACTCGCTCAATATGTAAAATTGGATCAGGCGATATTCAAATGGTGGGGTTTATCCTCTAATGATGGGTTATACATTTACCTTTTATACGAAAAGACTTTTCGATACTAACATATTGAATGAGAAAATGGATTCTTACATTCGGTCAATAAGGACAGCTGCGAAACACCTTTCCAACAGATGAACTGAATCCAGGGTAGAAGCTTAGATTGAAATTACAGCTAAAGGTTACCAATTATTCGGTTATTGTTACGAGTTACACTACGGAATGTAAAACAACAAGCTTGGAAAGTAAATATTACACTATGGAATGTAAATCAACAAGATAATTGAAAGAATAATTTGAAAGATAAATTCGATTTTGTTTAGGTTGATATGAGACGACCTTCCTTGGTACTTTGCTTTGCTATTTATATATTTGATTCGATCATCCGGATCATTCTCACGTTCCGACGATTTCCATAACCATTCTCCATTACTACTTTCTGGATGCTTCTCACATTCTAGTTGTGACTGCTTCTTCTCTTGCACCTGTCCTGTAACCATTCGTGCACGATTGCTTCTTTATCGGCCACCCAAACAGCACACACGGCACTACTTGATACGTTCTAGCTATGCTTAACGAGAAATCTCTCCGTACATATCTGCAAATCTTCGAATACCACTTAGTTCGAATTCTTCCAGAAGTGAATGCTTTGGAATATTCCATTCTTGTAGCAGCCACCGCTTTGGATCATATCTGTACAGATCAGACGTAACTCCTCTTGATTGGATGTTGCGGGGTATGGTGATAATGGGGATGAACATTTGCCCCCCAGGTCGTTTTGCCTTTGGAAAGGATGAAAAAGACGTGTGACCCCTCATTAATACATGCATCGCCCAAGCATTAACGGCCTTCGGCCATCTCTTCATAACACGTCAGCGATGGTCGCACGTTATCGAGATAGGGGAAGAACCCCGTGCCGACACATGCTCTTAACTCGTTCCTGACAAAACCTTAATGATGCCCTGATAAATGCTTCATTCCTTCGTCGTTTCAAATTTTCTTCCCTATGCTTTCATTTCTTCTTCTTACTCCGAAAAACGTCCCTGCTCCGATCTCCCAATCTCAAGTAATGGCTGCCTCTTCCTCTTCCGCTCATGCCTTCCAACAAATAGATCCGATGATCGTAATGGACTCTCTTATTGACAAGTGCGTCAAAAAGACTATCTTTGAATCGCCCCTGGGCAATTATCTTTGCTTGGGTCCTGCATTTTGTCCTGCAACGGAGAGGGAGGAAGTTCAAGCGATGGATCCCCTTTTCCCCATCTGCCATGGGGAGACACTATTGATTCAATCTAACTCCATCCCTGACATTGCAAACACTTCAAAGAGCCCTACGACATGGCCGAAATCGCTCACGGAATGGGAATCTTGGTTCATTCATGTGTCTTCCTAGCACGAGGAGACTTGGAGAGAAGCGAGCATCTATGAATGCATCAAGCTTTCTGTCTACGAATATCTTGTGAATCCAACCATCCTTACTGCTTCAGCTTTCTGGAGCGCCTCGAAAAATACCTTTTTTCGGTTGTGGTCCCATGAGTTCCACTGTCTTACACATTTCAGCTCTGACTCAGTTACTCTCTTTCGGCATGGCCGTTTATCCAAGTTTCGTGCCTTGGCAGAGCAAGGATTTCCCTAACAAGAATGCAAGAGCCTACACCAACTTCATGAAGACCTATCTAATCTCAACAGCTCGGTCAATGATGAGGAACATGTGGCCTTCTTGTTTTTTTGGATCTACAGGCATCTGCTCTGTGTGAATGCTCAACAAATCATCGCTGAGTATGTTTCATTAGCTAAACCCTCTCTCGAGGTCACAAACTTTCTCTAGCACTCTTCGTGCTCGGCCACTTGTGCAATGGGGTTTATCAAGTCACCCACGAGAGTTTGTATTATGAAGGAGGACCATTGTGGCTCCTGCAGATGTGGTTGTACAAGTATTATGCACTTCCCTGTACATCATTTCATGCATTCTAATATGGCTTACACTTCGTACGGTAAGCGGATCATTCATTCACTTAAGGAGCAACACTCGTGCGAATGTACATGTCTACATTATTTTCCTTGAATAAAAAATAAAAAGAACCGGTCTATGAGATCCGACCCTAGTTTATATATGTGCATGCGTATGTGAGTTTGCATTCCTGTAACGTCTCGAAAAAATCCGTACAAAGACCCGAGTACCACTTCAGGCAGAAATCTCTAAGGGTCAAATTATGTAGAAATTAGACGAAAATTAATTAAGTACTAAACTGAATTAATTAGTAGATTGGCTTGACGCTTTCTATACGAACTGCAAGACCCAAAACCAATAGAATTGCCAACTCTACATTACCTAAAAATCCAGTTGCTCTCAGGAGCACGTTGGAACTCCGTATCGGACCTGGACCGCGCGTCGAAAGTCTGATGACCGCGAAACTATAAGGTTATGACCACCTTACTAGGCTTGACAACCATCGCGGGAATCGAGCCCAAATAGTACCCTGAAACGCACAACTTGAGCCTAGAGCGAAGTGTGTGAGAAACGCGAATATCTTTAGAAAATGAACTCAAATTTAAGTTAATTAAGCCGTTCGCTTGCAGGCCAAATTTAAGATTTCAGACCGTCAGATTCTGACCCAACTACACCCTTGGATCAGGGAAATTTCTCTCCACATGTCAGTATACTTGTGGCCCTGATCGAGTGACGACGACCATTAATTTGATACAGGTCCTTCACGGTCGATCCGGTTGTCAGATCACACCATAAACACAGTCCTGGCGTAGATCCATTGTCAGGGAACTTACTCCATAACTTAGGTGAGAAATGGACCTTTTTAAGGGCCCTGTTTGTCAAAAACAGGAACCCTTTGGCTATAACTTAAGTATATCATGGCCCTGTGGCCATTGACATCAGTTCTGGGCCTATATAACGCCCTTAACCCACCCCTCTCTCATTCTATACGATTTTCTCAAACCCTAAGTGAGAGAAGAGAGAAAAGAGGAGGAAAGGGTGAGGAGAAGAGAGAGATAGGGAGATCGTTGTTGGGATTCACTCTCACGACTCCATACGCTGAATAGCCTCCCCACCATCGCTACACAAGCGATTCCAACTTCGATTTGGGTAAGAAGTCCTAATTATAATCTTGTTTTAGGAATCCAAATAGAATACTCGATGAAATAACTAACCCGCTTCGTGATTTAGGTAGTCGTTGTGCTGTAGACGGAGACGTAGTGTATGAACTGAGTTCATAACGAGCATACCGACGAAAGGTGCAGACTATAAATGTTTAGGTTATGGTTTTCAAGGCTTTCAATGCCAGTAATGATTTTTATCTGACTTGATTGCTGCCATATGATCTTAGTTATGACGCTTTGTATATATTATATATATGTGAACCATGTTGAATACAAAGATGCATTCCATGTGTTTGTTGAAATGATCGAATGAATATGAAATTATGATTTGTGTTCGTCATGACTGTAAACGTAGGATTCATGGTTGTCATAGGTATTATGATCACTATGTGTAAGGATTTGCTATAATATATGTCATAACTAACCTAGTCCATATATTGGGTAAAGGGTAGCTTAAGTGTTTGATAAAATGTTTGAATGAGTGTGAAATCCTGATTTGTGCTTGTCATAATTTCTAATCCAAGATTCATGTTGTTATATGCTTTATAACCTATATTGTGTAGGAAATTGCTATAGTTCATGTCGTAATTAATCTAGTCTATGTATTTAGTAATGTGTAGTCTAAGTGTTTGATAAATGTCTGAATGAGAAATTATGATGATTGGATTATGTTTATCAAGGGTATCGAGATAGGATTCTCGATCACCTCATCCATATGTACAATTCCTGCATGAAATTTGAATTTCGTCGATGTGATTTATGTATGAAATGCATATATATAATAACATGTTCAGTGTGTTTGTTAAAATGTTCAAATGGGATTTATTTTTGAAATGTTCGTTAAATGCCTATATGATTATCACAGTAGTATTTGAGTATGATTGGGACTACTACGTAGTCCAGGCAATCGGTAACAATTCTTATTTGAGTTGTGGGACTAGTCTCGCCACATTGAATATGTTTGAGGAATTCGGGTCGCACGACGATTATCCACAGTGGTTAGGCCACGTGGAGTTCTTATGCACTCCATATCGATTAATTCAGCGTGAGCTCATACCAATCAAACTTGTCAAATAACCTGATTGGCCTATTGTGTGTTTACCATATATGGACACTACTGCTTGAATTTAAGGTACCACTTACCAATGTAAAACCCGTCTCAACCATGGTACCATGAACCGCTAAGACTCATGAGCCGGGCATGGTGGTATGGGACACCGTGATCGAGCTGTCGGCCTACGCTGGGGGTGACGAGCCTCCCCGTAGTGACCAGTGAGCACCCAAACTTGTGAGCCGAATACGGTGGTATGGGACAAGCATTTGAGCTGTTGGAGTACTGTGGCGCGCGCTAGCCCCTCCCAGGTCCATCGTGGGTTGGGGGTGTACCGTCTGATCTGGACCCCCTTCGAAAATAGTGCTCAGATGGTAGGGCGTCGGTGGGAGTAACCTCGAGTATAATCATTGAACTTGCCTATCCACTGCCTTCATTAGGGGTGATGCCCTATAAATTATTTATCGTATGCGATTGATTAACTAGGATTGACGACCCTAGATAGATCATCGTTGGGTAAATGATATAAAGGGAGGTACATTAGCTTTCCGAATCTGCTGTTGAATAAGCCTAATCAAGAACTCGGCTAACATGACCATGCACCGTATTGCATGTGCCTTTGGTGTGCGAAGAGCACAGTGGAAGAGCACAATGGGAGTAGCATGTGCGACCGTGAGATGGTGTCGCTGAGGGAGTGCAGGCGAGGGCATGCATCATTATAACATATCATTCCTGCATTAACAAGAGTACTTAGGACATGAGTGTTGTATTGCTTTATCATTACTGCTTGACTGAATTGATAACATGTTAACCTTTGCTTTATAGTTCCACTGAATTAGCTACTCATTCCCACCTGGGATGGTGTTTTAAAATACCAACCCGCTTTGTTGTAGATGCAGGTGGCAACGATGTCCACGCTGCTGATGGGATTTCATAGACGAGGAGGAAGAATTCTCCTACGTTCAGTTATCAGGCGGGTCTATGTAGACCATGTACTGATCGATGGTATTACAGGATTTTTATTTTTGTAAAATTTGGATCAACACATGTATATATTCAGCCTGGCAACATGCTCATACTCTAGGGATTGAGAAACACTTCTATACATTATATACCTATCTCAGCCTTCCGCTTGCTGAACTTAATCATCTTGGAGTATGATATGCTGTTTTAGTATAATCCCACTCATGTTTAATGCACTAGTATGGATAACATTTAAACATTATTATCTATGTTGCATAAGTGATGCGTTGGAACTCGGGAGTTGAGCTTCTGCTCGACCCCCAATTTTCAGGGCGTTACAAGTTGGTATCAGAGCCAGATTTGGATTAAATTGGACCTGGGTTATGGACATAGGACGCACACTGATGTACTTTGACTTAGGAGGGAGCGATGAAACGTACAAATAATCATAGGATTCCCAGTTTCGCCGACAGGTGAAACTGACCGTGAAATATGACCCGTAAGCATTTGTGGTCATGTGAGATGATCCCAATACCCTTTATAGACCATTAGTCGACGAGTGTAGACGGGTGATTCGGCGTATTCCGCACGCAAATAACCCGGAAAGAGTGAATATACGCGAGATGGAACCGAAAATGCACCCAAACGGGCTCAAGGGCCTAAACCACATAAAACAGTGGGACCCAAGGTGGGTCCCGCACATTTCCGGCACCCCGGGAGGGGGATGCCATCGCCCCTGGGGTGATCCACATTTCCAGCAGACCGTGATGGCATCGCCCCTACCGCGATGCATCGTGGTCCATGGTCAGCGGGCTGGTCAGGCCGCAGCAGGCAAGGCGGGCCGATCAGTGTACACGCGTGTGGGGCCCACAAAATTGTGTGGGACCCCTTATATCTTTTCATTTGCTTCATTTCTTCCATTCCCACCCCTCCAAGCTCTCCAAACTTCTAAAAATCTCATTTTCTCTCTCAAATCCCCCTTCAATCTCATCTTCTTCCTTTTCTTGCACCCACCTCCACCATTCTCTCAAACTCATCTTCTACAACTACATCTCCCTTAATCCCTCTCATTTGAGCACACCTACCATCCTTGTGTCTCATACACCTCCAAATCCACCAACCCATTCCATCCTTCAAGCTCCCTTGGCTTCATGTCTCTTTTTGAGCTTGTGGCTGCGATCTTCTCCCTCTCCACACTTCTTTCCCTCATGGGAAAGAAGAGAGCTTCCACAGATGAAGCTGGGCCTAGCTGCCCAACCCGTACGAGAAAGAAATCAGGCGTCGAAGCAAGTACAAGCGTCGCACGAGAGCAGAGGACGAAGCGGGATCTCAATCCCCAAGTTCCGCTCGAAAGGGCCCTACCGTCGGGCATCGCTCATGGTAGGTTCCAGGGTCGTAGAGTTCTCTTTGAAGCACACGTGGATGAGAAGCTTTTGGGCTATATCCAGTGATGGACCTCCTGTTGGATGCCGGGTGGGGTCCCATATTTGAAGGCAAGTCACGTGCGTGTGAGGGCACTGTCAAAGCCTTCTACGCCCACATACAAGATCCGCTACTAAAGCCTCTACAGTTCACTATCCCCGTGGGAAGGCAGGAAGTCACTATCGATGTTGGTGTGATAGCTCAGATTATGAGGATGGAGCGTGGTGAGGTTCATGTTAGCAGGAAGAATCTCAAGAGTGTGTGAAGTGAAAGAGATCGCCGTACGCGATTTCTTTGCGGCCGACTGATCCACTGGAATTGAGGCAACTGCCTCTCAGCACCAAGATGACTCATGACTTCTGCCTACTCCACCACATATTCACACATAATGTGTACCGTAGGTAGAGCAATCGCTCCGAATGCACGTGTTTGATGGTGGACTTCCTATATAAAGTTGGGCAGGGAGACAAGGTGTGCCTGCCTACTTTGTCCTGCTACAAATAGTTCAGACCGCACGCTCTCCTAGGACAGACATTTCACCCAATTTGGCCGACTTATATGCAAGTTTGCTCGTGAATTCAGCTACAGACTTGGCGCAGATAATCTTGCCGATCCATTTCATCAATGACACTACGCTTAACAACATGGGTATTGGGACACGACAACGTCGAGCCCGATTTGATGAGTCCGGGGGTGAGTGAGATAAAAGAGGACAATGAAGAGGAAGAAAGTAGTGAAAAAGAGGAAGAAAATGAAATAGAAGAAGGAAGTGAGGAGGAAGAGGAGGGGTCCCAAGACTCAGATAGGGAGCCTCCTCCTGCTACAGAGAAAGACCGCCATGATCAGGCAGCCCTGGAAGCCTGCCTGACTCAGATGGAAGAGAACCGGGCCGCCCTGAGATAAGAGGTCAATGATGATCAGGCCTATCTGGAATAGAAGTTCAAGAGGATGTGTCCGCACTCCGAAGACCCTCCTGTGCTGTATGCAGGACAAGGGTGCTCCTCCACCATCACTAGAGTCGTACGAGTAGTCATATGTTGTAGTCGTCTTGGGGTTTCCTGTTTTCTTTGCTTTCCTTTGTAATAGCCTTGATAGGCTTAGTTGTGTGTTGGTTTGCTTAGTGTTTAAAGTTTTGCTAGATTAGCTTACATGCATCTTTGTCATGATCCATGTAAGTCTACAACTCGTGTATTGTGACAATTTTGGCTAAATGAAATGCATGAAGTTTCTCTGATTTGGAATGTGTATAATGCTTGGAAAATTGAGAGTTGTTGCTCAAACCTTATACATGTTGCACCCTATATTGTGTATAGGGAATGCCTCCGAAAGCTACTCGGAACACTACACATCTAGCACTTGGCGGATCGTTTGACGGGGCACCTCCCCTAAGCGATAGCCACACAGACCCCAGCTTGGAACCTGACAGTATCACGATGCCGGATTCATAGCCGACCACTGGCCCCACTAATGGGCCAACAACTTCTGTACCACCGGTTCCAGAACAGAACCGTGTGTCTACCTTGACGCCACACATGCCTCAGGCGACTCCTCTTCCTAATAGGTTGGAGCAGATGATGCGCCTGATGCAGCAGCAACAGATTTGGACCACGATTGCAGGGGCCCTTGCCCAAAATATGAATATGGTCCTGCTTGCACCACCTGTGCAGCCTGCAGGACATCTGAGTACTAACAGTCTTTTTTAGCACTTCAGCGTTTCCGACCTTCCACCTTTACGGGCACTCACAGGCCCGAGGAAAGCCGAATACTGGCTTGATCGCATCTCTAAGATGCTGAGCCGCTACACTGCCACTGAGACAGAACAAGTTGAGCCGGTCACTTATATGTTCGAGAAGGAGGCTAGTCTATGGGGGGACAGAGTCCTACGAACAGTTCCCGCAGGACACGTGTGGACGTGGGATACATTTGAGACCCGTTTCCATGGAAAGTATTTCCCCTCACATACCGTAATGAAAAGGAGGGTGAGTTTCTTCACATCCGACAGGGGAGGAATGTCTGTGTGTCAGAATATAAGAACAAATTCATGGAGCTAGCAGATACGCCCTTTGATCCTGGCAGACGAGCCGATGAAAATGCGGCGTTTTTCAGATAGGCTGCGGTCCGATATCCGCACTAAAATGTGTTGCGCTTAGCATTCCTAATTATGCCAAGCTAGTCAACATGTCTCTACGAGCTGAACAAAATGGAGACAGAGTTTCTCAGACATGTATACCAATGGGCCCAAGGTCTCAGCTGACTTACAGCACTGCCTAGTCTTAGGTAAGAGGCCACATGTACACTCGCCTCCCAGGCTCATGGCTCCGCCGACCTAGCAGAGGCGAACGGGCCATTGGTGTACATATTGCAACAAAGGGGGACACACTGACCCCTTCTGTTTACTAAGATAAAATACAACGGTCTCATGCCACCTCAGAAGATCGACTGTCACGCTGTGATGTGTTATAGCGACTCTACCTCAACGACCTATGGCAGCGCAAC